>CM050166.1:233874290-233921790 GCA_027410445.1 Discoglossus pictus
GTGTCCATTTCATCTCTATACAACTAACAAATTGCTCTTTCTGGCACTAAGAATCGCATAACTTCATTAACTATACCTCTATTACAAATTAATCCACCTCTAGCTCTCTCCCAAAGCAATTTACCAGTTTTGCTACACTTAAACATAAAGCTAAAGACCATTATACTGCCTTTTTTAAGAATTTGAGTGCCATATAGGCACCCTTCAAGTGAAAAAGCTTGCTTGTTCCTGCTTTGAAAAGTAGTTCTGGCGAATTAAAATGTCAGGTTTCTGTGCTGTAAAAAAATGAGACAAAGATAAATAATTTCAGGACTTTTTCCACCTTTAATGTGACCTATAAACTGTACAACTCAATTGAAAAACAAACTGAAATCTTTTAGGTGGAGGGAAGAAAAAAAAAAGGAACATAATGTGGTTGCATAAGTCTGCACACCTTCTTATAGCTGTGTTCAGAATTAAGCAATCACATTCCAAATCGTGTTATATAGGAGTCAGCATACCTGCCATCATTTAAAGTGCCTCTGATTAACCCCAAATAAAGTTCAGCTGCTCTAGTTGGTCTTTCCTGAAATTTTCTTAGTCACATCCCACAGCAAAAGCCATGGTCCACAGAGAGCTTCCAAAGCATCAGAGGGATCTCATTGTTAAAAGGTATCAGTCAGGGGAAGGGTACAAAAGAATTTCCAAGGCATTAGATATACCATGGAACACAGTGAAGACAGTCCTCATCAAGTGGAGAAAATATGGCACAACAGTGACATTACCAAGACCTGGAACTCCCTCCAAAATTGATGAAAAGATGAGAAGAAAACTGGTCTGGGAGGCTACCAAGAGGCCTACAGCAACATTAAAGTAGCTGCAGGAATATCTGGCAAGTACTGGCTGTGTTGTACATGTGACAACAATCTCCCGTATTCTTCATATGTCTGGGCTATGGGGTAGAGTGGAAAGGTGAAAGCCTTTTCTTACGAAGAAAAACATCCAAGCCAGGCTACATTTTGCAAAAACACATCTGAAGTCTCCCAAAAGCATGTGGGAAAAGGTGTTATGGTCTGATGAAACCAAGGTTGAACTTTTTGGCCATAACTCCAAAAGATATGTTTGGTGCAAAAACAACACTGCACATCACCAAAAGAACACCATACCCACAGTGAAGCATGGGGGTGGCAGCATCATGCTTTGGGGCTGTTTTTCTTCAGCTGGAACTGGGACCTTAGTTAAGATAGAGGGAATTATGAACAGTTCCAAATACCAGTCAATATTGGCACAAAACGTTCAGGCTTCTGCTAGAAAGCTGAACATGAAGAGGAACTTCATCTTTCAGCATGACAACGACCCAAAGCATACATCCAAATCAACAAAGGAATGGCTTCACCAGAAGAAGATTAAAGTTTTGGATTAGCCCAGCCAGAGCCCAGACCTGAATCAGATTGAAAGTCTGTGGGGTGATCTGAAGAGGGCTGTGCACAGGAGATGCCCTCGCAATCTGACAGATTTGGAGTGTTTATGCAAAGAAGAATGGGCAAATCTTGCCAAGTCAAAATGTGTGTGCTGTAATAAAATCAAAAGGTGCTTCAACAAAGTATTAGGTTAAGGGTGTGCATACTTATGCAACCATATTATTTTATTTTTATATTTATTCTTCCCTCTACCTAAAAGTTTTGTTTTTCAATTGAGTTGTAGAGTTTATAGGTCACATTAAAGGTGGAAAAAGTTCTGAAATGATTTATCTTTGTCTCATTTTTTTACAGCACAGAAACCTGACATTTAAACAGGGGTGTGTAGACTTTTTATATCCACTGTATGCTTCAGTGGGCACTGTTGGAGATGTGCATATAGTGCAATAGAATTATTGCATATTATTGATAATGTGCGATTACTGTGTATATTATATCTTAGTGGCGCAGTTTTGCTTTTTGTGGTAGTGACATTTTAGACTTCTGCGCATGTAATGCGGTTCATATGACAAAGTGGTTCTGTCAGATTCTAGGCTCAGGATTCTACAGTGTTACTGACACAAAGCAAATCGATATTAAATGGGAACTCCCTGTCTCCTTACAGATGGCTGTAAATGGCATGCTAGATATCTTGTATAAGCTACAAACTTGATTAACTGAAAGAACTGAACAAGGACTGTAATACCTCCCCTTTTTCAATTTTGCACAGTTCTATAAGTCTTTAAAATAATTGGTAATGTTTGTCTTCCAGATGCTTCAACAAAACAGAAAGAAGTGTAAGTATATATATATATATATATATATTATTTTTTTTTTCCAAATATGAATGCAGATTGTCTGTGCCTTTCTAGAGATACTTTTCTAGCCGTGGGTGGAGCATATATTCTTTTTGATCCTGTAGTGTAAAGAATTGCCTATCACCTATAATAGTTATCAGATGTGAGTTACACCTGCAAGATGCGTTCTGCACAGGCGTTACTCACATGCCGAGAATGCGCAGTTTCATTGTCTGTGCGCATGCTCTGCTTAGACGCACCAATATGCTGCTCTGTTTATGGGGTTGAGAAGTGGTCATGTGGGCGTTGGACAAGAAGAGGGAAGGGAGAGATAGTGAGAGGGAGAGAAGGAGAGAGACAGAGCGCGAGAGAGAGAGAGCACACTCAGAACGGGGGATAGGGTGCACAGAGAGAGGGAGAGTGCTCACAGAGACCACTCAGACAATTGAAAATAACATATGATACCGTCATTTATGACTGGCAAGTTACTAGTGGGATTATATTTTTTATATTAAACCATTTTTGTTAGCACAACATCATGAAATCCAGTAAGTTCTATTTAAACAATAGTGCTTATAATGTACTATCAGAATTATGAGATTCTTTTGTATTTTCTTTCTTTTGCAGGAATCTCAACTATAATGTAAGTTAAAATATATTTATTTTTAACATGTGTTCTCTCTTGAATGCATTTTTGTATCCACTTGTTAGCATAACACCTTCCTTACAATGCCTTTCTTCCTTCTACAAACTAACTTATTAAAGAAAAGTGTACTGTATTTCTATTTCTCCATAGAGAATGCAAATATTAACACGAGGGAAAAGTGTTTTTAAATATGTTGTAAAACATAACCCCAGATGTTTTGTAAGCATAATCCAATAATAACTAGTAACAGCTGAGTTTATTAATGTAAAGTATAAGTAATGGTGTGAAAGCATTTTGGCCTGACTTCCTTACACCAAGTCCGTAAAAGGGCCGCACAATGACTTGTAGCTTTTTGATTTACGTGTACCAAAAATGGTAATATCACTGTGGTAGAGAGGTAGATCCAAAGATCATAAAAGTCTAGGTAATAAAAAGTATGTGTTTAAGAGAGAATGATTTACTAGTTGGGAAGACATGGGACATGGTATTTTTCTTTTTTGTTTTTCCCCCACTTTCCCCACCCCACCTTAGGAAAGTCCTTCCAAGGGCTCCCCAGCCAAAAGTCTGTGCCCTCAAAGGCTAGCAAAAAGTGTCCAAAACAAAAGTCGTGCCCATATCCAATAAAACAGTTCAGTGTTCAAATGCCAAAATATTATTGCAGGCGCATGCTCTCCCACTCTAGAGAACAGAAGGGGAGCTGCATGATTCCCTCAGGCCACTGTTAATCACCACTGGTTTAGTACATTGTAAAATTGTTTGTCTTAGCTTTATTACTCATTCCCCATCATGCTTTTTGCCTGAGTAACCTCATTGCTTCCTTGCTTTTGCTGTGTATATTTTTTTCACTCTTCGTTATCTAGTTTATAGGACCTTTTTTAACTTTTAAAACAAAATAACATTGCTGTACTTTTTAATCATGTGCATTAATCAACCCTTATCTCCCATGTCTTCAATAGGATTGTGCTGATAGTAGACAGTTGGCTAGCAATTACTTGGTAAGTTTATACTCTGCTTTTCACATGTCATGAAATGTTATGATTTTTTTGCATTTGGGAAGGTATTAGCCATGAAAATGGTGTCCATTATCAGCAGGATACCAAACTCTGATAATATTTATTCTTTCCACTGATTATTTATATTGCTGTGGTGGTGGATTTCAAATGAATACCGATACTTTTAAAACATTTTGTATTTGAATGAAACACATAGGTGTAGGGGAAGGGGGGGGGGGGCTAATCCCCCTCCTCCCCAGCTTTACCTGTGTTTGTTTGTATGTATGTATATATAAGCTATTTTGTGCTAAAATTATTTCTGTATCTTGTTTTGAATAACTAAACGTGATAATGGGCAAAATAGTTTTATAAATCAAACAGAAGTCATTTTGTAAATTAAGCTTTCTTTAGTCTTGCTGAGAGCCATGGCTGTTGTAGATTTGTAGATGCCATTTTCCCATTGTACAGACTGACACCTCCTCTTGCCTCACATTCTCCTCCTACCTTAGGATTTTGATCTGCTGAAATTGAAATGGTAGATTCCAAAGCAGTATAATAATAAATAAACAATAATATATTGAGCTTTATTTATTTATTTATTTACTTTCTAAAAATATGTTGCCAAATTTCAAGTGTAGTTCTTAAAAACAAAACAAAAAAAAAACACAGTGGTACCTTTAAATATGGCTTGGATATTATGTTCGAGGACTGTATCAATCCTTCCACATGAAGTGGCATATATTAAAGTATATAGTCTAATATATATTGAAAACATTTTACAATCAGTCTTTTTGGACTATTTTAATTAAATATTAAAAATTAATATTTATATACCCAAGAGGCTGAAACGTACGTCTGGATTTTGCTCTTATAATCTTGTGCTATGGACACTTGTTTGATCGAGGTAATCCTGAGTAGGTAACTTACGGTAGAATAAAGTATTACACTGTTGTTCATGCTCCTCTGATCATTTGTTACAGCTTTAATGTTTTTTTATTATACTTTGTTATCAATCGCTATGAAGACTTTTAAACTGCTAATGGAGAAATTGTTCAATTCTTAAGTAAAACGGCAGATGTTCCAAATATGCTCTAGTTGAAAACTGTCGGTAATAACAAGTACTTTCTTAGTAAAAATTTTATTTGTAGTAACTTTAAAGTCTGTCATGTTTGTTTGTCAGTTACGGTTATGACCCAATTCTCCTTCCATGTCGTGACTTTTTGCATTTTTGTTATCATTACACATTTTACATAAATACTCTTTATCTCTTAGTCCCTTTTAGACAACTTCAGACAGGGCAATAACTATCCAGGGTTATCGGTTTAGGTCACTAAAAACCCAGGCCTGTGTTTTGCTCTCCTTTTGCTCTCCTGAAGTTGTAACGTTTTATTTAAATTTATGCGAACGGTGTCAAATGAAACGCAGCGCACCTAAGAGGCTATACGCTCTGTCATTGCGGGGGAAAAAAAGGAAGCGTTCCGCAAATAAATGCAGTTGGAAAAGCAAGGGACTCTCGTGCAATTCAAAGTGTCATAACAGTTGAATTTGTTGCAATAAATAAGATTGGAATCGCATATCAATCTCTGACGTGTTCGACATTCACCAATAGCGCATGGTGAATGTTGACATTCTCCGGTGTAAGTCAGAAATAAGGGTATTTAGCAAATATTTCGAACATACACCAAACGGCTAGGTGAATGTCAACATTCTCCAATTTCGGACATTCACAGTAACATATATATATATATATATATATATAACAAAAAAAGAAATATCTAGCTTTAAAGCAGGAGTCACAAAGGGATCATAGAGATAACATAGAAGGATGTGTCTCCATATAGTAATGGTGGACATGTATAAATAAGGATACAAGGTAAGTAACGCTCAGCATTACTCATACATCCTAGTATCCTTCTGATAAAGTCCTCATACATCTGTTAGGACAATCATAGGACTGTATCTCTATCAAAGAAAGTGAAAAATACATAAGTAAGTGAAATACGCTTGCTAGCTCATAGAAGGAAACATTCCTGCTCCACCAGCTCTTACCTTAAAGCTCCTAGTACATACCAGTATGCTCCATATGCTCCAAAATAGAGAAAAAGAATAGGAGGGTAACAAGATATATCCAATGACTTCTATATGTAAAGGAAATAAACAAAATTAGCCAACCGGTTTCGATAGTTTCTGCACTATCTTTTTCAAGGCACATAGAGTGGATAGCTGTGTTTGTATTTCGCGGGGCTTTATATAGTAATCTAGATACGCCTTTCTGGGCGTTACCTGAGCTTAAGTTCACTCCCCTTCTGTGTGTATTTGCTAATGTATGCTTACACGTTACTTAGGGTATTTCCTGGTTTGACGCCCTTGCCCTTGACGTCACTCCTCTGTCGTATAGAGTGCACCATAGGAAAGCATGAATCATCGTGAGATTTTTAGATGTATTGAGTTTTACATGCAAACTCTTTATGTCACTTCCTGGTTTGACGTTTTTTCTGAACCAACGTGAGATTTATTAAATAGACCCCTATACAGATTTTTTTTCCCCCTTTATTTTCACTAAACTTTATTGTTCCTTATTCGGACAGCGCTATTTATTGAGGAATAGAATGTGGCTTCTAGACCCTTAATGATGTGGAATTCCAGGCATTTAATATCCCCTTGATGTCCACCATTTACTATATGGAGACACCCCTGTTAAAATATCATGTTTCTGTGCTGTAAAAAAATGAGACAAAGATAAATCATTTCAGAACTTTTTCCACCTTTTAATGTGACCTATAAACTGTACAACACAATTGAAAAACAAACTGAAATCTTTTAGGTGGAGGGAAGAAAAATAAAAAATAAACATAATGTGGTTGCATAAGTCTGCACACCCTCTTATAACTGGAGATGTAGCTGTGTTCAGAATTAAGCAAACACATTCCAAATCATGTTAAATAGGAGTCTGCATACACCTGCCATCATTTAAAGTGCCTCTGATTAACCCCAAATAAAGTTCAGCTGCTCTAGTTGGTCTTTCCTGAAATTTTTTTAGTTGCATCCCACAGCAAAAGCCATGGTCCACAGAGAGCTTCCAAAGCATCAGAGGGATCTCATTGTTAAAAGGTATCAGTCAGGAGAAGGGTACAAAAGAATTTCCAAGGCATTAGATATACCATGAAACACAGTGAAAATATGGCACAGCAGTGACATTACCAAGAACTGGAGCTCCCTCCAAAATTGATGAAAAGACGAGAAGAAAACTGGTCTGGGAGGCTACCAAGAGGCCTACAGCAACATTAAAGGAGCTGCAGGAATATCTGGCAAGTACTGGCTGTGTGGTACATGTGACAACTATCTTCCGTGTCTGGGCTATGGGGTAGAGTGGCAAGACGAAAGCCTTTTCTTACGAAGAAAAACATCCAAGCCAGGCTACATTTTGCAAAAACACATCTAAAGTTTCCCAAAAGCATGTGGGAAAAGGTGTTATGGTCTGATGAAACCAAGGTTAAACTTTTTGGCCATAATTCCAAAAGATATGTTTGGCGCAAAAACAACACTGCACATCACCAAAAGAACACCATACCCACAGTGAAGCATGGTGGTGGCAGCATCATGCTTTGGGGCTGTTTTTCTTCAGCTAGAACTGGGGCTTTAGTTAAGATAGATGGAATTGTGAACAGTTCCAAATACCAGTCAATATTGGCACAAAACCTTCAGGCTTCTGCTAGAAAGCTGAACATGAAGAGGAACTTCATTTTCAGCATGACAACGACCACCAAAATCAACAAAGGAATGGCTTCACCAGAAGAAGATTAAAGTTTTGGAATGGCCGAGCCAGAGCCCAGACCTGAATCCGATTGAAAATCTGTGGGGTGATCTGAAGAGATGCCCTCGCAATCTGACAGATTTGGAGTGTTTTTGCAAAGAAGAGTGGGCAAATCTTGCCAATTCAAAATGTGCCATGCTGATAGACTCATACCCAAAAAGACTGAGTGCTGTAATAAAATCAAAAGGTGCTTCAACAAAGTATTAGTTTAAGGGTGTGCATACTTATGCAACCATATTATTTTATTTTTATATTTTTTCTTCCCTCTACCTAAAAGATTTCAGTTCGTTTTTCAACTGATTTGTACAGTTTATAGGTCACATTAAAGGTGGAAAAAGTTCTGAAATTATTTATCTTTGTCTCATTTTTTTACAGCACAGAAACCTGACATTTTAACAGGGGTGTGTAGACTTTTTATATCCAGTGTATATATATAAAAAGGATTATATTAAAAGAAATATATGTAAATCATGTCATATAAAAATAATTATATTAAAAGAAATATATCAAATAATGTATGATTACAATAGTTCTGACACAACCATCAATGATTGACTTCAAAATTTGTGTATTGGGGCCATTAATGACAATATTTACTCTGAACCTGTTGTCTTCAGTGCAAAACAAATGGTTGCTTATGCTCAGAACTAATCTAATCAGATACAAACAAAAGAATCAGAGCTCTGGGTAATCCATGATTATGGGTAATAATGATCCCATTTGACAGACATTTCATTGTGGTTGGATAAAAAGGGCTGATTGCAAATTACAGTGTAAGAATATTGTATGTAAAATAAAATTGTATAATTTTAAAGTACTTGTTATTACCTATAGTTTTTACATTATACCATATTTGGAACCTCTGCTGTTACTTTAATGCAGCTAAAACATATTTTCAAAGTAGCCCCTCCACCTGCATGTATAAACTGTTAACAATCTGAACATGACATTTAAGCTGTAGCGTAATAAAGTTCAAATTACGTCTTCTCTGCATTTCATATTTACAGCAAAGTTTGAAAATCTCCTCAACTGAGGAAGCAAGTACATACGTTGACCTGATGCAGAGCTTGAGTGAAGCTTTAAAGGAATATTGCCGGACATCGAACACTGAGATCTCAGTAAGTTGGGGCAAACAGAAACAAACTAAAATCAAATGTTTAACAATAATAAAAGTCTAAACCCTGACTTCATAATCATTTGCATATTTCAGTATGGAATCAATACAGTTCCATTAAATCTGGTTTGTCCATATCTAGTCATTGATTGTTGGAGCTTGGAAAAATAAACTAAGTGAACTTTATGTGCAAAGAGGTTTTCAACTGACAAGATGTAGGTTAGAAGTAAAAAGATTTCACCGTAAATAAAGAAAAGGGTTCTTCACAGTAAGGGTGGTTAATCTGTGGAATTCTCTACAAAAGGAGGTGATGACCGCGGATTTGATAGATAACTTTAAAAATGAGTTGCTTATATTTTTGAATAAAAAGGACATTTTATGGATATCCTGGATAATTAGAGAGGACGTATTGATCCAGGGAGGACACAGTTCGCCAGTATCTGGGGTTAGGAAGGAATTTTATTTTGTTTCCGCTTTTGAGACAATTGGCAATGTTTCACTTGTTTTTTTTTTGTTTGCCTTACTCAGGATCAATTAAAAATTAATCTGCATACTACATATCAGAGGAGATCTAAAAAGGTTGAATTTGATGGAGCATTCTATGGCCCTTTTAAAGGGTCATTGAAATCGCCAAATGTGCTGTGCACCATCTGAGATATTATTAGCTATTGCTTGTATAGCACTTGAAGCCCTCCTTTGAGAAACTGCATAAAAAAATCAGGTTCAGGATGTGACTGTCACAATGATTTATATTTTGTTGTTGCTTTTTCTTTGTCAGGTCCGACTCTCAGTAACCCCATGGACTGCAGTATGCCACTGCCTCTCTGAGCTTCCTCAGATTGTATTTTAGATTTACTGGTTTATATATTCATTACGTATCATACAGATGTGGTGCAATGGGTAAAAGCATCTGCATTAGAACCATAGTACCATAGTTTTTGTTTATTGTATGTATTCATATTTATTTAGTTAAAAAAATATATATTTAAAAAAAGATTACGACATACATGCCTGGTACCACCCCTTTACTAGTTACATAGTAATTGAGGTTGAAAAAAGACTTTTAGCCCATCAAGTTCAATCTTTTAAGATCTCCTCTGATCTGCAATATGCTGATTAGCTATAAATTGATCCAGAGGAAGGCAAACAGAAAAAAAAGTGAAACTTTGCCAATTGTCTCAAAGGGAAAAAAAAAAATTCCTTCCTGACCGCAGATACTGGTGATCGGATTTCTCCCTTGATCAATACTCCCTCTATAATTAACCAGGATAACCCTGGATACCCTCTTTTTTTTAATTAATCCAGTCCCCTTTCAAAGTTATTTATTGAATCCGCTGTCACCACCTCCTTTGGTAGATAATTCCACAGGTTAACCACCCTTACTGTGAAGAACCCTTTTCTTTCTATAAGGTGGAATCTTTTTACTTCTAACCTCAAGGGATGTCCTCTTGTCAGTTGAAAACCTCTTGGCACAAAAAGCTCCCCTGATAAATCTTTATACTGACCCTGGATGTATTTATATAAGGTAATTATATCCCCTCTTAGACACCTTTTTTTCTAGAGAAAATAAGTTTAATTTGGTTAGCCTTTCTTCATAACTTAGCCCCTCCGTTCCCCTTATTAGTTTTGTTGTCCTTCTTTGTACTTTTTCCAGTTCTAAAATGTCCTTTTTATGAAGTGATGCCCAAAACTGTACTCCATATTCCAAATGAGGGCAAACTAGGGATTTGTATAGTGACAGAATTTGCTTCTCTTGCGTCTATGCCCTTCTTAATACATGCTAATAGTTTATTTGCCTTTGCAGCTACTGCTTGGCATTGAGAACTGTTACATAGGTGTCCACAAACACTCCCAAATCCATTTCAATATCTGATACCCCTAGATTTGTTTCATTAATTTTATAAATTACATGATTATTTTTCCTTCCTAGATGCATAACCTTACATTTATTTGATTTATTTGCATTAAATGTCATGTGCCATTTAATTGCCCATTTCTTTAATTTATGCAAATCCCTTTGTAGGGAAAGTAAATAACTTTCTGATTTAATTACCTTGCACAACATCGTGTCATCTGCAAAAATGGAGACAATACTTTCCAGTCCTACTTCTAAGTCGTTAATAAATATGTTAAAAAGGAGAGGACCTAATACTGTACCCTGAGGAACCCCACTTACCACATTAGTCCAATCTGAGTATGTTCCACTTGCAACAACCCTTTCCTTCCTGTCTTTTAGCCAGCCCTCAATCCATGAGTAGATATTTACTGCAATTCCTGTGTCCATTAGTTTGCATACTAGTCTCCAAAATGGCACTGTATCAAAAGCCTTTGCAAAATCTAAAAAGACTACATCCACTGAGTTGCTTTGATCCAATTTCCTACTAACCTCCTCCATAGAAACTAATTAGATTTGTTCGATATGACCTATCCCTCATAAATCCATGTTGGCTCCTACTTATAATCCTGTTTGAATAGACATATTCTTGTATATTAACCCTTCTAAAAGCTTCCCCACTACAGAAGTGAGGCTCACTGGTCTATAAGTCCCTGGATTTGCTCAAGATCCCTTCTTAAATATAGGTATCACATCTGCTTTTCTCCAGTCATCCGGTAGAGACCCTGTAGTGAGTGAGTCTTGAAAGATTAGATATATTGGTTTGGCTATTACAGAACCCAGCTCCGTCAGTACCCTTGGATGTATTCCATCAGGACCTGGAGATTTATTAACATTTATTTTTTCCAACCTCTTCTGTAATTCTTCCTGCGTTAACCAATTATTTGGTGAAGGTAGTGTAGCCCCATTATGTTGCAGTGTCCTAACCACTGGTACCTCCCTTGTGTATACCGACGAAAAGAACCTATTTAGCTCATCTGCCTTTTCCTGGTCACTAATTGTCAGACGGCCTGTTTCACATTGTAATGCTTCTTTAGCTTCCTTCCTCGCCTTCTTCACATTTATATACTTAAAAAGTATTTTAGGATTAGACTTACTCTCTTCTGCAACTAATTTTTTATTTTCTATTTTAGCCAGTCTAATAGCCCTTTTGCAAGCCTTATTGATTTTAAGTCTACAAGAACCACATATTGTAATTGAGTATCAAATCAACGTACAATTTACCTCCTGAGTTTTTTAACCAAAGGTGAATTCAGATTTTCATAAACCCTCGAAGAATAATTCTCTCTCTCTCTCTCTCTCTTTCTTTCCCCAAATTATTGTTATGATTTAAAAAAATATTTTCTAAATTCCGTTGCAGAAAATGTGAAACTACAGGCTCTTAAAGACATATCTAAGTGTGCTGGATTATGAATGCATCTGATAGAGGAGACTTAGTAGTGTATGCAAACATTTTTATTTTATTTTTTGCATGAAAAAATCTCTAAATAAACATTTAAACACTTACAATGAAGTCAGCAAAATGTCTTGTAATTTCTTACAGTTGCAGATTAGGGTTAACACCCTCCAATCCCAGGAAAATTAGCTTCGAATTTAAAATGATTTGTTTTGGCCAATCAGGTTAGCTGACACATTTGATTTAAACTCTGCGTTCCTGTTTGTGCTGTAAAGCAGCCAAGGATATGTACTTTATCACTGACATGTGCTATATTTTGCTCCTGACATACAGACAGGAAGCTGTAAGGAGATTGGCTGAGCAATCAACAGCGGGTTAATATTGCTCACCTGGTGCTGCATGCTGATTGGGGGGATCAGATGCCTGTGTCGACACCCCCTGGAGGTGTCAACATAATCATTAGAGGGATATTAATAAAAATGGTTTATGAGATGCTACACATAAGCAGTTTTTTGCCTAAAGATTGTAGAAATGTATTAATCCACGAAACTTGGATATGCCTTTAAAGGTAAGGATTTTATTATTAAAAAAACATGCTGTTTTTTCATGCATCTTATTATATCATATGGTATTATTGAATAACTGTATATCTCTAAAATTTAATAGCCTCAACTCGTAGAAGAATAAATAGATACATGAGTTGCCCTTTAAATGGATAACATTTAAGTATTTTTTCTGTGAGCTGACATAATTAGTATCTTTAGTTAGCCCCCCTGTAGAATTGATACATCAACCAACAATTGTAATGAGACCCATAAAATGGTTCTGCCTCCAATCACCTTCTTTATGATAAGGGCACTCTTTCTATCTTCATCCTATTAACCTTAAGTTATTATAGTACAAATGAACATATGCTTCTACTCTTCTATGCATCCTATTCTTTGCTAGATTCAGTAAAAATGGGACCTTGTGGACTTTCTCACCGCCACTGAGCTCCTGGTGCAAAACTGCAAGGGGCCGACAGATGGCGCTGTTGCAGGTCTATGTGCACTTAGGGTTAATTAAAGATAAAACTCCAGTCTTAGATTGACAAAAGGAGTGTCTTAGACTAAGAGATAACATGTTAACATTCTATAAAAACAAATTTTACGTAATATTGTCACTCAACTTCAAAGATTATATTCATGTATAAACTGAATTTATATTTTATTGCAAATAAGAGATCAATAAAATATTAAAAAGTTGCATAGTAATAAACATTTACTGTGTTATTTTGCCTACACTTTAGGTAACAATTCCTGAGCATCAAAATCCTGTTAAATCCGAGAGACAAGAAAAGGACATAATAAGTACAGGTATTTATTTAGACATGAGCATTTTAACTACACCAAAACAATAACAATTCTTATCTTTCAAGCTGTATGAAATTTGTAATGACATTCTATCTGCAATGTATATGGATGGAGTGTTAAAGGGACATTGAGGGTTGTTTAATATAAAAATAACCTAACTATTTGTTTACTTATTTAAACCAAAGCCTGCCCCAGGAGCTCCTGCATAAATTGTTTTTTTATAGTATTAGATGTACTAGCCAGTTACTCCTATATAGGGGATATAGCTGAAATGTACTGTGGGATAAATAGAAAAGCAAAAGGTTTCTTTATTGCAAGCTTTAAACACCTTTTCGGTCATTGAGAAAGCTGTTAAAACAAGGTGTCAAAAGCATGTCAATGTTTTTTAAGAGTTCTCCTAATCCCACAATATATTAAAGCTTAAAGCAGGGTATCAAACAAGTTTCACTGTTTGTCTTTAATAAAAAGATTGAAACCAAAAACAAAGACAAAATTACAGCAATACAAAAAAGAAATATGTATGTTTGTTTGTTTTTAACCGCTTTCTCAATTACTGAAAAGGTGTTTAAAGCTAGAAAAAAAGTAGGGTACTTAAAATCATGACCAAAATTCTTCTATCAAGAAGACAAAATATTTGTTATCAAAGAAAAGTAAGATACAATCTCTGGCCACTGCTCTATCATGATATGCAAAATTAATAAAATCATTGCTTGTTTTTAAGATTATGAAAGCCGAGCAAAGAAGGAAAGATTAAATGATCCAGAACAAGATCAAGCCACATATATATCATCTTCATATGTGCCATGCAAATCAAGACCGCTGGAAAGTAATTATCTTGAAAGAAATTCTAACGAGTCAAGGCATCGAAATGGAAGCCCTTCTGAGTCCTGGCATAGTGATGGAAGCCCTTCTGAGTCCTGGCATAGTGATGGAAGCCCTTCTGAGTCCAGGCATCGCGAAGAAAGCCCTTCCGAGCTGAGGCATCGCGAAGAAAGCCCTTCCGAGCTCAGGCATCGCGAAGAAAGCCCTTCCACTTCCGAGCCGAGGCATCGCGAAGAAAGCCCTTCCGAGCCTAGGCATCGCGAAGAAAGCCCTTCCGAGCCTAGGCATCGCGAAGAAAGCCCTTCCGAGCCTAGGCATCGCGAAGAAAGCCCTTCCGAGCCTAGGCATCGCGAAGAAAGCCCTTCCGAGCCTAGGCATCGCGAAGAAAGCCCTGCTGAGTTCAGGCATCGCAAAAGACGCCCTGCTGAGTTCAGGCAACGCGAAAAAAGCCCTTCTGAGTCCACGCAAAGCGAAAAAAGCCCTTCTGAGTCCAGGCATCGCGAAAAAAAACCTTCTGAGTCAAGGCATCGCGAAAAAAGCCCTTCTGAGTCCAGGCATCGCGAAAGACGCCGTTCCGAATCCAGGCATCGCGAAAGACGCCGTTCCGAGTCCAGGCATCGCGAAAGACGCCGTTCCGAGTCCAGGCATCGCGAAAGACGCCGTTCCGAGTCCAGGCATCGCGAAAGACAAAGACGCCGTTCCGAGTCCAGGCATCGCAAAAGACGCCGTTCCGAGTCCAGCCATCGGGAAAAAAGCCCTTCTAAGTCCAGGCATCGGGAAAAAAGCCCCTCTGAGTCCAGGCATCGGGGACAAAGCCCTTACGACCCATTAAGAAGAAAGAGCACTGCAGAACACAATAAATATACAGGTAATCCGTGTTCAGTGATTTGTAATAGGAAGTATCTTTTTTTTCTTCTTTTCTTTTTCAACTTAATAGGCAGCATATGAACTACATACACATACCACATGTATCTTTCAGAATTTCTGCTTGTCAGTGAGGGTTGCTAATGTCTGTGTTGACACTGTATTTTTACCATATTTCAATGACCATGTTTAAGGAGCTACACTATTTATTCATTTTACAGAACACTTTTTGAAAACTCCTTGGTAAGTATTAAACTTAAAAGTGACATGTTACAAATATGGTGTAATGTAAAACAATAGGTAATAACAAGTAATTTCATTTGAATTTTGTAAAACACTGTATCCCTTTCTGATTCTCACTCCCCGGTATGGGCTGAGTTTCATTCTTGAGGATCATAATTGACAAAAGTTGCTTTTTGCTCCCTGGGAGTTTGCCTGCAATCTGACAGACAATCTGACACCGTAGAATTGGCATGTTTATACGTATGTGCATTTTATAATAATGCAGTTTAGGTGCCTGTATGTATTTGATCATGTTATAGTAATTGCACCCACCCAGAACAACATCTATCTATCTGTATATCGTTATGTTTATCTGATTACACAAAGAGATGTGTAGTGTTGCATTGAAAACACTTTAATGAGCATAAAGTAAATATAAACAACAAGAAATACTTAATGCCATTATATTGTATTTACAATCAGGTATGCTCAGACAATAGTTGATTTATTTTTATTTTTTAACAAATCGTTTTATTAGGCAAAAATATATCAAAGGACAGCGCACAAATGTACAATAGGTCAAGTCCAATTAGTATTTAGACAAACCAATTACTAAAACAGCATGTTAGCTATCCAGAACAAAATTCCCCATTGTAAGTAAACAACACATTTTTATTCCATAGGGATATTATTATCATCAAGATCATCTATACACCAGAGCCAATTTTTATGTTTTACAAGATATCACATACAAGATTACCATGCATTATACATTATTTTAGGTTCAATTAACTTTTAGAAAAAAGAAATAGGAGAGAAAAAAAGGAAAAAAATGGAGACCTGCTTACCCTCCTACCCACCCGGTATGCTATCAGGAAATATCAGCTAGGGAGACCAGATATCCAAAAATGTAGGAATCGTGTCATCTAGAAGGTGTGTTAACCGTTCATTTATGAGAATGAAGTTTAATTTACTTTTAACTGATTGCAGACTCAGTATGTCTGACTTCCACTGTCTAGCAATGGGGCTTTTAATGGCCAACATTAGAAATTGCAAAAGGAGTTTATGACTGGAAGACCTAGAAGACTCCCCTTGATATCCATGTTAATTATGTAATAGAGTGTTTTACTATAGGACACGTCCGCCATGTGTTTATGAAAGTGCCTGTGTTTCTACATTCCCTAAAGAATTTATCACTTCAAGAGTCGCCATTTGAACAATCTGGATGGCGTTGTATAGGTTCTATGCAGAACTTTTATAGATGTTTCCAGTAAACTGTAATTTAGAGATCCTCTTGTGATATTCCGCCAAATATCCTCCCAGATTCTGGATCTAGCTTATGTCCCAGGTCCTCCTGTAATGACTTTATATATTTCTGGGGTTGCCTCAACGGCGTCTCATTAAAGGTATCATAAAGTAGGCTTATAATTTTGCTCTAAAATGGAAGCTCTCTACAAAGCCTAGTAAACCAGTTTGTCTCTGGATATCATAAAGTGTATGATTAGGTACTTAAAAAGTGCCTAAATCTGCAATAATTGTTGTGTTCTGCCACGCACTTTTTCTCCCTGAAAATAGGGGGCAAATGATCGGTGCGTGTTATACGCCGATATTCCCTCCCCCTCCTCATCCTCGACCTCCCTCCTCACTCTAAACCCCCTCCGCATTCTAACCCCCCCTCCTCAACCTAAACCCCCCTCCTCAACCTAAAACCCCCCTCCTCAACCTAAACCCCCCTAAATACCTCCCCCTCACTAACCTGCTTCTGCTCCGGCCTCCGCTCCTTGACCCGGTGAAGTCGCATGCGCGCCAGCGCGCCACGTCGTCAGCACATACCGGGTGGGGGAGGTATTAAGGGGAATTTAGGTTGAGGAGGAGGGGGGTTTAGGTTGAGGAGGAGGGGGTTTAGAATGAGGAGGGGGGGTTAGAATGCGGAGGGGGGTTTAGAGTGAGGTTGAAGAGGGGGGTTGAGGTTGAGGATAGGGGGGTTGAGGTTGAGGATAGGGGGGTTGAGGTTGAGGATAGGGGGGTTGAGGTTGAGGATAGGGGGGTTGAGGTTGAGGAGGGGGGTTGAGGTTGAGGAGGGGGGTTGAGGATGAGGAGGGGGGTTGAGGATGAGGAGGGGGGTTGAGGATGAGGAGGGGGGTTGAGGTTGAGGAGGGGGGTTGAGGTTGAGGAGGGGGGTTGAGGTTGAGGAGGGGGGTTGAGGTTGAGGAGGGGGGTTGAGGTTAAGGAGGGGGGTTGAGGAGGGGGCTTGAGAAGGGAGGTTGAGGATAGGGGGGTTGAAGAAAGGAGGATGAGGAGGGGGTTGGGGATGAGGTTGAGGAGGGGGTTGAGGATAGGGGGGTTGAGGAAGGAGGATGAGGATTGGGGGGTTGAGGAGGTGTGTTGAGGGGATTTGAGGATGGGTGGGGTTGAGGAGGGAGGTTGAGGATGAGGAGGGAGATTGAGGAGGGCGGTTGAGGATGGGGGGGTGGATGAGGGAGGTTGAGGATGTTGCTTCAAAGTTCTTTATTTGATTTTTTTAAGGCTGGAAAGTTTTGAATGTAATTGATATCGTTTAGCTGTTCCTGTCCAGATGGTAAGCGTATATTTAATAAAATGGTTGGTCCGATTCCCCCAATGTCTTGCTCAGTCTAGGAAGCCAGATTATGGTGTCCCACGAATATGGGGACATAGTTACATTTTCTATAAAAAAAAACATAGGGGTTGGTGTAGGGAAGAATGTGCTATCGGGATAAATGAAAGCTGTGCCGCTTTGTAATACAATTTGAGGTTCGGGCACGCAAGCCCCCTCTTCGCCTTATGGCAATACATATTAAGCTTAGAGATCCTGAAGGCTTTATAATTCCAAATGAACCTGAAGCCCTGATTCTGGAATCGCCCCAACTCTTGATCTATTGCTACTGGGAGTACACAAAATAAGTATAGAAGAAGGGGTAAAATATTAATCTTTACAGCATTTATCCTACCTGATCAAGAGATATTACCCTTAGACCATCTTTGCAGATCTAGTCTCAGATCATTTTACAGGGCTGCAAAATTGGCTATATACAGATCTGGTATTCGTCTGATTATATAGACCCCCAGATATTTAATTTGCGACTTAAGCCAGATAAAATTAAAGTTTTGCTGAAGCAACTTGATTTAAGATTGGGCCATTGAGATACTCAAAACCTCTGACTTTATTTTTAATCCCGAAAGATCTTCGAACCCCTCTAACGTTTGCATTAGTACAGTGGTGGCAGGCTCCGTAAGAGAGCAGAGCATGTCATCCGCAAAGAGACAGCATTTAAAGTGGTGGTGACCAATTCTGATTCCCTGTATGTTAGAATTGGCTCTTATAGACTGAGCTAAGGGTTCTATAGCTAGGTTGAACAATAAGGGCGAGAGATGACACCACTGTCTGGTACCCCGTTGAATCTCAATCTGTTCCATTCATTCCCCTGGTAGCTTTAGGTTGGCCCTTTGCGAATCTATAGTAAGTCTCAGTCAGGTTCATAACATTTCCACTGAAACCAAATTTCACTAAAACAGCTTTTAAGATATGGCTGTTCCAAAGTGTCGAAAGCTTTCTCTATATCCAGGGCCAACAAGCACGTTGGTGTCTGCTTTTGCATAGCCCAGTCTATACAGTTTAATATTCATCTAATATTATCTCCCGTTTGTCTGTAGGGGATGAAACCTACCTGATCTTTATGGATTATTCGAGGGAGAAATTGAACTATTCTGTTAGTGATTCATTTAGCCAGAATTGTTATGTCTCTGTTGAGGAGGGAAATGGGACGGTAGTTTTTAATTTCAAGCGGATCCTGGTCTGTTTTAAATTCTTGGGGCATAGGGTGGCCCTCCAAAATTTGATTAAATAGATTTGCTAAATGTGGGGTTAAACGATCTGAATATTTTTTTATAATACATATTGGATAATCCATCCAGGCCCAGGGCCCTCCCACTCTTCAAACCGTTTATAGCTTTTTTTAACTTCAGCTTCCATGACCTTAGAATTAAGTAGGCCCAACTCCTTTGTGGAGAGAGTGGGTAAACTGCAAGTGTTTAGAAAGGCAAATCTCTGTTGTTCCTGATTATGCGAGGAGGAAGAATAAATCTTCCAGGAGAAATCCAAAAATGCTTTTTGTATACTGTTAGGGCTAGCCGTGACATCGCCGGCTGAAGTCTTAACTCGGAAGATTTTTGTTGAGAAATTGTATTCTTTCGTTTTTTAGCTAGTAAGGTGTCAGGCTTATTTGCCCTAGAATTAAATGTATGATTTGTCCATCTAATCGCCCTCTCCGTGTGATTTGATAAAATGAAATTGAGCTCCAATCTCACCTTATCAATTTGTTGGCGCTATGATTTAGATGGGTGATGTTCATTTAATTTTTCAAGCTCGATCAGGTCTTTCTTTAGCGACTCCTCTCTTGGTCTCAATTGTTTTTTATGTGTTGACACTAGTTTTATGAGGGAGCCCCTAACAAAGGCCTTATGGGCCACCCAAATCCAACCCATGCTAGATTCTTGATTAATATTGGTCGAGAGGAACAGCTCAATATCTTGTGCGATTTGTTCCGTATCAAAGGATTAGATAGGATTCTTTCGTTAAGCCGCCAGGTATATGGTGGTCTAGACTTTTGGCCCAGATCTATTGATAAGCTAACTTGAGAATGGTCAGACCACGGGCATAGATGGATATCCACAGCATCTACTGATCTGATAGGGTAGAATCAGTTATTATAGAGTCAATTCGAGAATAGGACCCATGTACTGGAGAATAGAAGGTGTATCCCCTCTCACCCTGATGTAGCAGTCTCCATACATCTAACAAATGAAGCTCAGTAAGTAGGGAATCAATTTGCCTAAGCTTGTTAGAGAACCTGCCACCCCGATCCCACTCCTATCTCTCCATTTGGTAGGTTAATAAATGAATTATGGGGTGAGGTTGTCGGGGGGTAAAAGGAAATTAAGGACACTTTAGTACCTAACAGTGTACCAATTAAAATGATAAAAGTGCATTTTAAATCTATTTTCCTATGCTCTACAGTAAATGGGAAGTTTTTATTTAACAATATTACAACTCCTGCCTTCTTTGTGGGTTGCATTGTAGCAAAGAAAGCTGGGGAGGCTTTGTGCAAAAACTTAGGAGAACTGTTGTAATGTAGATGTAGGGATTTTTGTGATAAAAAGGCTTTCCATCTTTTAAACTGGGAGTTTATGTTATGAGATGTTTTTGAAGTTGGAAGGAGATTTAGTGGTAGATATATTGAATGCCCTTCAATCAGAAAATGAAGACATATTAATAATAAATATTTTATATAAATACAACAGGCAGAATGCACAAGCCTATTACTTTGTTTCTGTAATACAAAAACAAAACATTTTGTAATGTTTTACAAGTAAAAGTAAATTTTAAAAGCTTTTTTTTTTTTTTTTTACTTACAGATGAAACAAAACAACATCATCTGTTTAAGATATATACTGTAGTATAGTAAGTAAAAAAAACACTGTTTGTAAGCTAAGTAGAAAAGGTAAACCTGACCAAATCATAGACTAGCCTAGGAAACAATTTAGTTGAAATGGCAGTTAAGACTATTTGGTTCCATGGTACCCAAACTAAACATTCACAGCCTTATTAAATTGTGATTCAGCAAATTGAAAAGGGCTCTATATAAGCACACAGCATATTTTTTTTACAGAAGTTTTTAGTTAGTGAAGACCTTGCTTTTGCATAAAAGTTCACTAACTAAAAACTTCTGTAAAAAAAAATAAGCTGTGTGCTTAAATAGAGCCCTTTTCAATTTGCTGAATCGCAATTTAATAAGGCTGTCAGTGTGTTTCACATCTTAATACTTTGTTCAATAGACATGGCAGAATTTTTATATTTAATATTGCATTATCTAAGGTGATTATTTTGTTCAGATAAACTATATAATCTTGTTGTTTTCCTAGTGGGTGGATTATATGTGAATGCGTTACCCTGACAAAGATGAACCGATAATAGAAGACTAAATAAAAAAAATATATATATCTGTTTTTAAGGTTATAAAAGCAAAGAAAAGAGGCCACATTTGGAATATGAGAAATCCAGAAACTCTCAATCTAGATCGAGGAATTGTGAAAGAGCCCTTTCCACCTCATCCACATCTAGCAGCAGCAGCAGCAGTAGCAGTAGCAGCAGCAGCAGCAGTAGCGATGATAGTAGCACCAGCAGAGAGACATCCAAAGAAAAGCAAATTGTTCAAAGCAAACAATCAATTGCTAGATATGAAAAAGTTCTCACACCAGAAATCCTCCAGGTGCTGAAAGGGAAGGATGTGGAGGCAGCGACTGAAATATTGAAAAGCTTGGTTTTTTATTTTCCAGCTCTTCAGGGTGAGTATCTGTTGAAACTGCAAGTTATGTCATTTGCAGTCATTGTGTTGTTTTCAGCCTCAGAGGTATATTTGCTATTTTTAAACTAAAGATATGAAATAGTTAATATACAGCTGGATACAGAAACAAAACAAAACATTCACTTGACAAAAGACATGGGATTAGTCCAGTAGGGCATGTGCATAGACAGTCAAATTAAGTTCACTGTATATGGTAAAGCTCCTAATGACCTTAATACTCATTTTGGAGATGATTCATAAGCTTGTTCAAGCCTTTTGGCCAATGACCAATTGTTTCTAGCAGCTTTGAGAAGTTCTCTGTTAGACTAATATAACTCACTACCAGTGCTAGATGTTTACTGTGCATTTTTAAAGCACAAAAATATGAAAAATAACACAAATATATAGTATTATTATTCACCCTTTATTTGTACATGCACTTACAATGTCATGCCCTAGTGTCCATTTACAATGACTAATATTATTTGAACAATACTATTTGTATGTACTCTAATAAGGTATTTCAGAGTCTTTAAAGACTCACTGTAGTTTGGGGGAAAACACTAAATGTTTGTGATTTATGTACCAAAATAATATTAATGTGCATTTTAAAGTAAAATCATTATTTTATTAGATGCTTTATGTGAATTTAGGATTCCTTTTTTTTATATTCCACACTTCCTGCTGACACAAATCTTAAGGGGATGTGCTCTGCCAATTTTATTTATCTATTTTGGAGGAACATGACAGATGGATTTGTTTACTTATCCATTTAATAAAATAAAGGTTTAGCATTTAACATATTACCTGTCCCCCCACATACTAAGGACAAGGCAGCTTAAGTATACTTACAAACCCTGCTTGCTATGCTCTGTAACCTCCCACTCATGATTTGAAAGGACATTATACTGTCTCAGTAACTTCTGTTCAATAGCAGCTGCTAATATGAAGATTTTTCTCTGAAATCCTTTTATATCCAAGGTTTGCACAGCAACTAATGCTGCTAGTTTCTTTTGATAATGTCTCAAATGTGGGGGGTTTCATAACCTATAGTAGGTATTTAATTTCATATTTCAGCTAAACATTCTTGTGTTTTTGTTCCATTCTTGCATATATTAATATTTTTTTTTATTTCTTTAGGCGTGAATCTTGAACAAATGGCAGAGGTCCTTTTTCAATCTGGTGCTCTGGACTGATAGAAAAGAAACAACAAATATAATGTTTAATTAAAGGTATCCTGTGCACAATGGGATTGGGGCTTGCCCACTTCCAGTTCCTACTTCACATGGTGGTAACATCCGGGACCTTTGGAACTTCAAAAACAATATAATAAATGTGGCTATGGAGCAAGCATGTCAACAAAAATAGTACATCATTACATTTATATATGAATAAAAATAGTTTCCCAGCAGCCTATAAAAAATTAGTGCATAAGAAAAAGGCCTTTGGACCTGACGGAGCAGGACATGTTTTCAGTCCCATGTGCACGTTACTACTTTGATGTTACTATCAATACTATTAGCTTGATGCTTTTTTTTTTTTTTTAAGTGGTAAATGTGTAGCTTTTATTTGAGCAAAATCAAATTAAGCAATATTACAATACACTTGGGAATATTGCTGAACCTATGTTCAAGTTGTGATCATTACTAATAGTTGTTCCAAATTTATGAAAAAAGTTTTGAAATAAAAAATAGTATGCAAGCAACAATAAACTGATTGGTTTCTGATCTATAAACATTACATTGAAATGTTTGCAAAGTCTTTATTTATATCTCGCTGCTCTTTTGTTCTGCACAGGAGTGGGTCTGGGCACATTATTTTCTACAGTGGGAACATGAGTACATAGTAACTTATTTTAATTTAAAAAAGGAGGAAGAACTATGACCATGTCATGAAAGCAGTTACGGAACCTCAATCTGGCATAGAACATTAGAAATGTTTAAAAGCTATTGTCATAGACAAGATAAAAAAACATGTATTTCTTTCACTTTACAAGATGCCTTGGAAACATGATAGTGTCCATTTTAAATTGCATTTTAAACCTCTGACGTGGAGATGTGAATTTATTGATAATATAAAAAAAAAAAAAACATGAGATTTTTAATTTTTAATAAAATGTAAAATCCTGACCCAAACTTATAAAGCCCTCAATAATAATAACCCTCTTATATCTCTGCTCTCATCTCTAAATACTCATCACCTCCTCTCACTCCCGCCTTCAGGACTTTTCTTGTGCTGTCCCTATTCTATGGAACACCTTGCCTTGCTCCACTAGACTATCCTCCGGTCTCAAAACCTTTAAAAACTCACTTATTTAAAGAAGCCTATCACCTCCAGCCGTAATTTACTCAGCATATTGTACCTCACCTTTCTATACCTCACCCATACTCTTTATACTGTAAGTTTGCAAGTTTTCAGTCTTCTTTAGTGCTTCAGGGAAAGTGATTTGTTTGCTTAACTTTAAACTCAAGAACTGGGCCCTCCATTATTTTGTAATTTGTTAATTTTTTTATTTATTTTTAAATTTACCCTGTTTAGCGATATGGAATATGTCAGCGCATTACAAATAAAGTTTAATAATAATTTTTTGGGTGATAATAGTCAGTGGTTGCGAATTTTTAGATTATTAGAGTACATGTGATTTCAGTAGTAGAAACCTTTTCACAAAGTAATTGCACAAAACAAGGATGTACTTTATACTTGTTTTTATTTTTTTCTTGAGGGTTCTAGTATCACAGATAAGAGTCTCCCAAAATGTGGTAGGTCTAATGATAAATGGTAAAGATTAAAAAGAAAAATTATATTCCGTTATTGTTCTGCTCCTTACTGAATTTCATATTTTTGTCTTATTTTTATTAAGGTATGTAAGTATCTTTGTGTAAGGTTAAAACTGAAAAGACAGACTCCATGGGAATTAAATTAAATGTAAGGAAATATATGAACTGATATTCTGGATCTATCTCCCTCATCCTACCACCTAAATGGTAGTACATATTAATAGGCCAAAAACTGAACTTTTAATAATTCCTAACCCTTACTGATGCATCCAATCACTTGCCAATCTCACCAGTAAACTGCATCTTGCAGAATTTCTCCAAATTTCAACCTTTTCTCACAATATAAAAAAATCTAATTCACTTGATTATTACAAACCACTCCTAATTCGCTGTCTCCTCACTCCAATCCATCTTAAATGCTTTTGCTAGACCTATCCATTTCACCAGTAACTTCTACTCTTTACGTACTTCCCATTTTCCATTAATTGTATCACAGTGGCATCTGAAGTCAAGCCCAAATATATAGATGTTGTTATGATTTGTTGGCATGGATCTGGACCTGTCAACACGATTATATGAATTGTGACTGAGCCGTGTTTGAAGATCAATTGAGAAAAAGGCCTTGCTGACTTTTGAATTGATAACATATAGGAGCTTGATATTTTGTGACTAAACCAAACCCATTTTCACTAAAGTAACCTTAACAAAAAAAGACCAGCAATCTATTTTTTTTGAGTGGGGAGTTATATGCCCATGTGGGCACGGCTTTGTGTGGGGATATGATAGATGGGACGTTTGAGGCTAGGCTATATATCTGTGTACTTCCAGCTTTTGTTGCTTTTTCCTTGTGCTCTGTCCACTAACTATACATTCTTCTATCTACCTTAATTCTTTTGTGCAACCAGCTTGTTCCTGTCAGACTGCAAAGATATTCAACCTGCTAAAATTACACAAGGGAAACCGTGTAGAGTAGACATGGCAAGACCAGATCTATTTGCACAAAAACTCTTTATTACTACTATTTTTATGTCATTTATTGAATCTGATTACAGGTTTTTTTTGTATAAAAAAATAGAGTATAAATTTGAAGAGAAAATGACTGTAGGTTTTTTTTAAGGCATTAACCTAGAAAATCTTCAGCAATGGTAAACAATCCAAAAATTTAGTCCAGGCGGCAATCTAAAAGAGATTCCATAAACAAAGCCAAAGTCAGGTAATTAGGAACCAAATCACAGGACTCCTCAGTAGTGGACAAGTCAATCGCCTAGGCACTCTGCTGCAATATAAACTCCATATTCAGGTCTGCTGACACACCATGCACACCTACAGACCATTCTGGCTGCAGCCGTCCTCATTCACCACAGCAGACAAGATGAAGTGCTCACAGAATTATTTACATTGATTTGAAGTGTTCTGTTTGAACAACAAGATTCTAGTACAGTAAGGTTTAGCTTTGGTGATAATAATTCTGACAGTGGAGTGATGCGCATAACACTGATTAGTGCCGGACTTTAATGACTGTGGAAAATGAAGGTATTACAAAGTAAAATACAGTATCATCTTGTTGTGACGATGATGGAGATGTTAGAGGTCTGTTAAGGACACTTACTTATCCCCTATTCGTAAATGATGCAAATTAATTGTGACTCCATTCCCTTCACCACATGAACAAAGCTCCTCCAACCTCCAGAGGTTGGTAAAAGCATCTCTAAGCATGAGACTGAAGCATCCTATCCCAGTGTGCCAAGGAAGGAGTTAGTAGTTGAATGAATGATGACCACATAGAGAGCCAAAAAACATGAAAGTAAACTTTTACCCCACAGAACAAGGGAGCATGCTAATCTGAGATACATTGGGTTTAGCTTAGCTTCTATACAATAAAGTAATACTTTGGGACATAAAGTCATCCATCCATCTTGTGACAAAACATAAATGACATTTGAATTTAAGGTCTTTGATTGGTCAGATAAATGTATATGGAAGTGCCAGAATCACGTTTAACAACGCAAAAGAGAGTGAAACTGGCAAAATCCTCAATAGATATGATCCATGGTAGGATATAGAATAATTAGAGAGTAATAATTGTGAAACCTCCTATCCAGTAATAATTATGTTTTGACCAAGCTTTTCAATATTTTTTTAGTTTTTTATAATGTGGTCCATACATGGGTGTGGGAGCCAAAGAAAATCTAAGGGGGATACCGCATATAGTATAAAAATGCCACATAACTGCTTCTATACACATAAACACACAAACTGACTATTTTGCTGTTGTTATGTCAGTTTTCAAATATTTGCTAGTTAATTATTTAGACCGCCATTGCAAACCACCACTATAGTATACAAGCCTTGATTCTTTAACAATGATACATTGGGGCCTCATTCAATTGCTACTTATTTGACATTGGGACCACAAGTGGAAATAGCAAGTTACTATGCTATTCAAATGCCTCCTACTTGCGGGCCCCGTTCGGGTTACTTACTGAGCGCTACAATCCCTTACTTTTCTCAAAATCGCAAGTTACTTGCCTCAAAGCCTTTGATCTTTCACTGTTGCAAGAGTTACAAATTGCTATTCAATTGCTCAGATTTACCCTTCCGTCAAGCCCGTAAATAGCTAAACACAAAGAACAGGTTACTGGTACCGAGGAGCTCTTGCAAAGGGCTTACTTACAAATCGTTGCATTTAAAAAGCAAATAAAAAAAGCAATCCTCTACTTTTATTACAAGGGAAAGTGTTGGTAGGTCTTAGAATTAATAGCACAACATTCCCAAGCTCGAAAATCGGCATAAATAAATACTTTATTTCATGTTCAATTTTCATCATAAGGTCCTATGGGCTTCAACCCCCAAGCCCATATTACTTTGGAATCCAACCTCCATATTTCATTGAAGTCCTACGGGCTTGCATAACGAGTTATGGGCTTGGAGGTCATTCAAGCCCGTAGGACTTTGGACAGAAATTAAACATGAAATAAAGTATTGTCTTTTGGCTATGTGTGAACTTTAGAATATTGTGCTTTTATTCTAATGTCACCCATTGTGTTCCCCATCATTTACACTGTTTGGCAGTGCTATATTGATTTATATTTGCATTTACAGTGCTCCGTGTTTGCAGGCTTGAACCACGAGTTATGGGCTTGCATCCGCGATCATGTTCAAGCCCGCGAATGCTTACTGCCGAAAGCATGGTTTGTGATTATCGGGAAGGGGGACTAACTTGCGGGCCCGGCCAAGTGAAAAGCTAAGTTAAAGTAGAGCTATTCAAGCACGCAACTCAAAAGTAGCAAATCGGGTAGTTACTTGCAAGTGAAAGCCCAAAATTGAATGAGGCCCTTAGTGTCAGGGTTCTAAAACAGAAGATTAAGCTGAAATTCAGTCAAGCAATAAGATCTACAAGACACAGACCTGATTGGTAATATGGACATTTTAGGTAAAATACACAGACATTAATATTCATTAACAGGGTACATACTAAATTAATCTATAACTAATGTGGTTTAGTTTAGATGCACATTTTGATTTCCACTGTGGAGATGGAACTAGAATTTGTTTACCCTTTATATGTACACATATTGCCCACAATATGTTTACTAAAATGTTATGTGTTTAGTGGATTTAAGATCTCAAGGGCTTTTTATGCATGTGTCAAATCATACTATAAAATAACAGACTGCTTTAACAGATTATTTTTTTGATGTCTTGGTATACATGGGTGGATCCTAGTCAAGGTGTATATCATTATATCAAGTAAAAAAAGAGGGCTACAGTCAAAAGGCAGTATCAAAAGTCAGTCCAATGTTCAAGGCTACTGCAGAAATGACATGTCCAGTCATAGGTTAGTGTGCCACATATCAAGTAGCAAAGCCAGAGATCAGGGTGGTCATAACAAGCTGTGACAGAAACCTTACAGGTGCCCAATATGTTCTGGCTGGAACAAACGGCGAAACTACAACACAAGGTCTGGACGGTCTGAAAAGGTTAATTACAAGTAAACATTATCCAATCTATCAGTCCCATACAATGACCGCAAACAAATATTTTCAGGCACCAACACTCGAAAGTAATGATATAATGAGGCCACATCAATGTAAGGTGTAATAATCTTTTTGGTCAAAAGGAAAAGCCCCTTGCATACTTAAGGTATCTCTATTATAATGTGAGGTTCTTGAGAGCAGAGATATTACTTAATAAATTAATATATTTTTTTGTATGTATAAGTACACAGTATATATATATATATATATATATATATATAATATATATATAGTCACATATATAGTTGTGAGCATGCAGGTTGTTGCTAAGGGCCGCCGAAGGCGCTCCTTGCCAGCAACTGAGGACCTCGCAAAACAGACTTACGACACAGAAATACGACACGCGTTACGACCCATTACGACCTCGCAAAAAACGCCCGAAACCCGCGCACATGAAAACATAAAAAAACACAATAAATACACACAACAAATACATAAAAAGTTTACCTACAGCAAGGGGGGGCACCCAGGACCTCGAAAATTGAAGTTGCACCTCAATTTAACTCGAAATAAAAGAGTTTAGACACTCGAAAATCCCCTAAGCGAGAGAAAAAATGGCCGCCGAAAAAAACGAAAACGAGGCTTCAGGACTCTAAAGACGCAAAACAGCACGAAACACCTACGGATTATCCAAAAAAGACGTATAAGATCCAAAAACAAAAACGCAACCCGCGTGACCCGAAAACCATTAGAAATACAAGAAATACACACGACAAACACATAAAAAGCTTACCCACAGCAGGGGGGGGGGCACCCAGGACCTCTGCAAGTGAAGTTACACCTTGATTTAAGTCCAAATTACAAAGTTTAGACACCCGAAAATCACCTAAGCAGGAGAAAAAATGGCTGCTGAACAAAACGAAAACGAGGCTAACGGACCCTAAACACGCGAAACAACACCAACACCTACGGATTTTCCGAAAAAGTCGGACGACATCCGAAAACAAGGACACAAAATCAGCCGCATACCACACATTAGGCGCCATTTTAGAACACTAACGTACACAGCTACCCTAACGGATTTGCCTTGCGCACGCACACTATTACACTGCACACATTCATCACGCTTACACAGCAGCTCCACAGCACTGATGCTGCAACAACATGAAAACAGTTAGCCAGCTCTTCAACACAATGCTGTATATATTACTTCACAATAGGTAAAGTATATTAATTTCCTATTTTATTAATTATTCATTGCCATACCCCCCAAAAAAACGCTGCTCATAGCACACAAACCACTAAGAGCCTCGCAATGAGCGCCGAAGGCTCTCATTGCAAGCCACGCATTGAGCACCGAAGGCGCTCAGCGCGAGGTTCGCAATGAGCGCCAAAGGATCTTAAAACACCAACAAAATTAATTTCACACACAAACAACATTACCTGCCTTACAATCTTATTGCCGTAATTTTTTGACGGGCAAGTCGCTAGTATATATATAAATGTGTGTAAGTGTGTAACGCTCCATAAGGAGTATACACTCTTACGCTGCCATGCGCGTAGCACGCACCATGAGCCGAGCGCGCACGTGCCATTCGCAGCTTTAGCGGCTTGCCCGCGTCATGTGCGGCTTTGGGAGGAGGGGGGCAAAGAGACACAGGAGAGGGGGAAAGCGACACAGTGGAGGGTGGCAGAGATACAGGGGGCAGAGATATGGGGGAAAGAGATACAGGGGAGAGAGTGGGGGGAAGAGACATGGGGAAAGAGATACAGGAGAGAGGAAAAGAGATACAGGGGAATGGGGATGGTGAAAAAAAAAACATTTATCCCGTCATTTATGATGGGCAAACGACTAGGCGAGCCGTTGAGGCACGCGGGACTTAAGCTGCAATGAAATCAGTGTATGGTATCTTATCTGGTTAAAGAACCTTATCATACCAATTCTGTATTGTAATATTGTACCAGTTATTCTTCCAGGCCTATCCCCAGCTCAGATGATGGCCATGGTGCAAATGAGTAAACCATTATGAGTTAAGAAAAGATTGTAGAGCTTTATTAGTAATAAATTAGCAATTTTCTTTTAAATATACAAACTGTTGCAAGATACATTAAGTAATGTCTTATCACTTATAAAGACATAATTAGTAGTATTGAAACTGTTCTAATGATAATTTTTGCTACTTTAGCAGGAGTAGAAAGTAATAGTTAATTATATATTTTGCAAGTATCACATATAATAGTTGTCAAACTGCGAGACGTCGTCACGCTTTGCGTGGTGTGTATGAGTCAGGCGATGAGCGCCGCAGGCTCATCTCTTGCAAGCCTCACAAAGCGAGGCGAGCCGTTAACGCACTTAGGCGATGAGCGCTGAAGGTGCGCATCGCTGTGAGCCTTGCGAAGCCGGGCGAGCCGTTAACAAGTAGCACTTAGGCGATGAGCGCCAAAGGCGCTCATTGCCTGCGAGCCTCTCATAGCAAGGTGAGCTGTTAAGGCAATTAAACTCGCAGCACAAAGGCAATGAGCGCCGAAGGCTCGTCTCGCGAAGCAAGGCGAGCAGTGAAGGCAATGAAACACATGGGACTTAGAAAATAAAAAATTACAAGACACAGGACTTTGAAAAAAAAACACAAAGAAAATACAAATAAATATAACAAAAACATCACCCACAGCACGGGGGAACAGCCAGGACGACTGGGAGTGAGGTGGAACACGATTTTAAGGCGATTTTGACAGCTTTCACTATCCGAAAATCGCCTAAGCGAGAAAAAAGGCAGCCGAAAAAAATTAAAACGAGGCTACAAGACCCCGGACCATGCAAAACACTGCCAAACGCGTAGCACTTTCACAGAGGAACGAACGAACTACAACATACACTATTACAAATGACGGAAAATGCTTGTGAGACGCGTAACACATTAATAATATTACGAATCTACAATGGCGCTGTACACAACTACACCAACGGATTTCCCTCTCGCACACAAACAATTTATAATGCACAGTTGGGACATTCATTACACTTTATCATCAGAGCACCAACACGCACTGTACATTGTATGCTGCCGGAAAATATAAACAGATTGTTAGCTCTTCAGTCTATTGATTGCTGGATATATTAATTACAAATAGGTAAAGTACATTAATTTATTCAAGAACTAAGTAAATGTAATATATATTTCTCTTTATAATGAGTGACAAAGGTGCTAGTTTAATATAGTTATTAGCTTTGCATAATTTACATTATCACTTAATTTTAGTTTATACCACCCCTTGTTTATTAAAGAGTTATGCATATGTTATATTTATGTTACAATTAGGGCAATTTTAGTATAAGTATATATAATGTAAAGATGTCTAGTTAAAAGATGTATAGAAGTTTCTTGTATGTTTGGATTTCTGTCACACTTGTCTACCCCAGAAGATGACAATGAGTGCGTGCTTGTAAAGACAAAGAACAGATAAGCATGCCCTGATATATGATGAGAGAAAGTGTCTTCCAAGTACCTATTGTGATAAGAGCAGATAACAAGAGATGCAAGAGATGGCTTCAGATGTGAGATGGATACCTGAAGCCACTAACCTAAACTTTACTGAAGGTCAGACAGAAACAGCACAGTTTGACTTTTGTACAAACGTAACCCTGCAACAAGATACTAACCACTGGGACTATCCTGATGAGTGGTTTGCTAATCATACTACAGGGAGAGCAGATGTGTGGTGGTACTATGGAGGACTAAAACTCTAAAACTGAGACAAGTGTTCCCACCCAACTGACAAGGAACGAGTGCATTAACAGAATTGATGATGTCCTTTTACCTGCTTCCTGAAAAAGAACTATGTTTTACTGTAACACAAATCCACAAAGGCCTTGGCCCGATCTAAGAGATCCACCCTAAGTGGCAGCTTTCATGACAAAGTCTACATCGACTCTATTGGAGTACCCTGTGCACTATCGGACAAGTTCAAGGCCAGAATTGAAATTACAGCAGGATTTGAATCCATGTTCATCTGATAGGTAACAATAAATAAGAACGTTGACTGGATAAATTATATCTACTATAACCAACAAAGATTTGTGAACTATACAAGAGATGCGGTACAAGGTTTGGCTGAACAACTAGATAAAATAAGTCTGATGACATGGTAAAACCGCTTGGCCCTTGACATGCTTCTAGTAAAAGAAGGCGGTGTTTGTAAAAAACTTGGCACTGCCTGCTGCACTTCATCTCTAATAATATGGCACCTGATGTGACAGTTACCAAAGCCCTGGAGGGATTGACAGCCATGTCAAATGAACTAGCAGAGAATTCAGAGATGGAAAGGCATAGCCCTCTCTGTGATTACTACAATCGATGTCGCCATTTTGGTCACGTGTGATAACCTGTGCAAAGGTACTGATACAGAAATTGATTGACACGACCATCACACAGAAAGAATACCTATATGAAACTTTGCAATTCCCCGCCACCAAAATACGACAATCATGCCTAAAATCCAGGCCCACCCCCATGAAGGACATATTCAAACTCTTGCTCATTGACATTACAATATGCTAATACAAATATGGACTTTTATATATATCGCATGCTATCTGGACTGTCTCTTGGACACATATAACAGCATATGTGGATATTTTCATCCACCCCATTGGACTTTTTCCTTGTTATATTGATTTTGTCACACAGGTGCTCACTTGTTTTCGTGGATCTATTGTTTTACCAACAAGATTTCATCTTTTCTTGCTCCTGCTTTATAGTCATTGATTGTAAAGCTTTCATTCAACAGACTATAATATCTGGACTGTGAAACTTCTGCTATGGATCCCATTATTGAAAGACTTTTTATATTATTCCACGGATCATATCGGTTTATAAAAATTGTGTTATTATTATGTATTTTATTGTTTCTATGTATAATTATGTTTTTTTTTACATGTTCTTGTTGGGAATGTATTAAGGTAAAAGGTGCAAATGACTCCGTGAGATAAGATCTAATATCTCCATGTTGTAGGAAACTCATCAGACTGACTATTTTAAGAGAACCAGAGTCTCTTTAAATTTCAGTCTCAAGATCTTAAGTCTACTTCCTAATAAGCTTATCTTTTATTGTTTAGCTATATGTATGAAATTTATATTGAGAATATACCCTGTCTTTTTTGTATTATTTCCTTTTGATGACAATTTTCATTGTCATATGGGTGAGTGTTGGAGAAATGATACAAAAATCCTAATATTTTTAGTGTGTACATATACAATTAGCACTGTTTCCAGCTAGTGTGATATTTGGCTGGGATATAAGCTGTGAACCAGTAATTTTCCATTGCAAGATATTAGGTATGAAATAGTTAAATACATCTGACCTATGACTTGGCTATTTCATTTAGAGACTAGTACACCGGTTTTCAGTCATAACATAAAATGTATTCTCTCGCATATTCAAGGACATAAGTTTCCCTTTGCGCAGAACATTAGGAATTAAGTATTTCTTGTACATCTAGAGTGTCGTACCATAACATGTTTGATAAGTCTTGATCACGTGTGTTATAGCTTATTGGATATTATATGAAAATAAAATGTAATTGGCCGCTAGATAACATTTTTTTATTGTCTTAAAAAACAATTATCTCTGTGAGTTGTTGCAAACCGGTGAGTGAATTAATGACAGCCATTTTGGGTGTAATTGCTACTAATCTACATTTCTTTTTCTAACCAAAGGATTATGTTTTTTCTTGGTGTCATGCCTGCGAGTGGGGTGAGTATGAGATATTTTCCACAACAGTATATATATATATATATGTATATATATATATATATATATATATATATATATATATATATTTATATATAATATAAATTATGGGTCAAAGCTTTCATTGGAAAAACATACTGCTCTATAGCTTTTTGGTAATGCATGATTAAGTTTAATTTTGCCATTTTTTGTGTTCCCTGTTCATATAATCCGGGGGGGTTTGTTCCCTCAGATTATATGAACAGGGGACACACCTCTTCAAAATTAACTGGGGAATAGCAGATTAGCTGCAGTCATCTACCAACACACGCGGACAGTCACAATCTCTTCCATACATTTGTGCACAAATAGAGCAGTGTGAATTTAACAGGTAGTGGAAGGATGCATGAGCATCCTGGGGACTAGGAAATGGATGTTCATCTGCTGTACTGGTATGAGCAGCGAATAAAGGATACAAAGGAACAGTCCAAATCCCAGATAAGTCAACAAACCTCCTGGTGAGAAGCCACAGGCTGACACACCATGTAGATGGAATAACAGAAGTCCTTCAGTGTAACCTCCTAGTGTGATCTTGAGCAGTTGTGTTGTATGAATATTCCCCAGGTTCTTCAAATATGTTTCATGCCTCATTCACCTGCACTTGTGAGAGACGCTGTCTGGCAAGAAAAGGAAAAAAATATATATATATATATTTTTTTTTTTATTTGCAAAATTGAATATTAACATACTGAAGTTGCATAAAACAGAAAATTTTACAACAGCAAATTCAATTACATAGTCATTCTCACCCTTTCATTCCTCTTTCAACCTTTCTGAAAATTTTAGTATTCACTTTGTACCTTGTTTTTGGTCCCATGCTTTCCATTTTAATGGATCACCTTTAATACAACCTTTTTGTTCATAATTTTTCTCCAGTTCTCGGATATATTTTATTTTTCAAACGACATCGGAAAAGTCTGGAGCAGTATCCGCCTTCCAGTTTGCGATTATAATATTTTTGGCCACTGAGAAAGCCAGAACCGCAAAAGACTTTTTTTCCATATCGATATCATTAGGAAAGATGTGTAGCAGACTGCATTCTCCCCTAAAAGGAAATTGGTCTCCCACAATTTCGGATAAAAAAGTAAAACACTTTTTCCAAAATAGCCTTATTTTGAGACATTCCCATAAAATGTGCAATAAATGGGCAACGTTACCACAATCTCTCCAACACATTCTTTCTATAGGGATATGAGAAATTTGTGCAATTTTAACCGGTGTGAAATACCAGTTATTAATTATTTTGAAAAATGTTTCTCTATAAGTTATTTGTTTAATGAATCTGTTTGTTAATTTTAGGGATGTTTCCCAGTCTTTAACCTCCAGAGTTAAGTTTAAATTCAACTCCCATTGACACATATCCTTGGTTTTAGGTTGCTCTTCAAAGGATCTGATAATATTAAAGCAGTTGGATATTAAGTGTTTTTTTTCGGATCTAAGAAGAATTTTTTCCATAGAGTTTAACACTTTACCAATTTGTGACATTACATTAAATTGACGGCAACTGGTTCTATATGCTTCATATGTTAGCCATCCTTCTACTGCAATATTAAATTTATTTTTTATCTGATCAAAAGACCCAACTGCTCCTTCAATTAGGGTATCACTAATTCGTATCATCCCCTTTCTGTTCCAATCGTTTAGAATTCCTTTCATGGGGTTATTAGACTACCTTCTGGTATTAACTTCTTTTTGTTATTAATTTGTTTCCAATTTTTTAAGATTTCTTTTACCACCTTTGATCCTGTCGCCATCTCCTTATAAGAGAATTTTTCTCTAAAAACCAAAGCTGATAAATGCCATTCTGGAATTAATGTTTGTTCTATATGCATCCATGGGAGATTATCTGCTGTTTCCAGCCACTTTAACGCCTGTACTATGCTATTGGCTTCTTGGTAGGATTGTAATAAAGGGTAGGAAATACCTCCCTTTAAAAAAGTTCTTCCCATGGTTGTCTTTTTCATCCTGAATTTAGATTGATGTATAAAAAAATCGATCATTCCTTGAAGTTTCTTTAACCAGCTTTTAGGAATCTTAAATGGGATACATCTTAAAAGGTAATTAACTCTTGGGAGGATCATCATTTTTTACAACTGCAATTCTACCTGAAAAGGAAAATCTGTCTTTTCTCCAGTTTTCTATAATTTTTTGACATTTTGCATGTAAATCTTTATAGTTCCTTTCCACTGTTTCCTGTGATTTATTCAAAATTATTATTCCAAGGTGTTTAAATGATTTCGAGTTCCAGTCATATGGATATATAATCTTCAGTTAGGACAACATATTTTCTGAAAAATTAAAGTAAAGTGTTTCTGATTTTTTATAATTCAGTTTATAATGCGACACTTTACTATACCTTTGGATTACTTTTGATAAATGATAAAGTGATTCTTCTGGGTGAGTAAGTGACAAAACCACATCATCTGCGTAAAGACTAGTTTTGTACTCCCTCTCTCCCACCCTAATTCCGAAAATCTGTGAGCAAGATCTAATAGCTTCCACTAATGGTTCTATCATCAGCGCAAACAAGGTGGGAGAGAGGGGACAGCCCTGTCTAGTACCATTTGATATTCTGAATGAGTTTGACCTTCCTCCCAAACCTGTTATTTGTGCCGACGAAGAACTATATAAAGCCCCAATCGCTTTGGCACCAAATTCCCCAAACCCAAATTTAGATAATGTTAAACGCATGTATTCCCACCCTACTCTGTCGAACGCTTTTTCTGCGTCTAGTGACAAGAATAGGGTGGGAGTACCTTTGGTTCTCGTGATTTCACTTAAATTTATAATTTTTCTAATGTTCTCTGAACCTTGTCTGCCTGATACAAATCCCATTTGATCTGTTGTTACTAATTTCCTATAAATTCCTGAATTCTAAGGGCCAAAATTTTCGCATATAATTTAATATCTGCATTTAATAGGGAAATAGGTCTGTAATTAGCGCAGTATTGCGGGTCCAAATTGGGCTTTGGAATCATTATGAGTGCTACTTTTATCATTTCTTTTGGTATAACTCCTGTACTCTTTTTTTCATTAAAAGTGTCTGTTAGGTGAGGGCTCAATAATTGACCAAAGGTTTTATAAAAGCAGTTTGTATAACCATCTAATCCTGGAGTGGTATAGGGTTTAAGTTGTTTGATTGCTTGAAGTACTTTCTGGATAGTAATAGGGTCATTTAATTTTTCTCGGTCGCCTTCTGATAGTTTGGGTAATTGGATATCATCCAGAAAAGATTGAATTTCTTCTGTTAGTGGTTTGCACAACTTGGTATCTTTTTCCAAATTATACAAATCTTGATAATAATTAAAGAAGGCTTGACCAATTTCTTTAGGTGAGGAAATATACCTTCCTTTATCTTTTAAAACTACTATTCTTTTCTTTTCCCTTTTTTTTCTAGCTTGGGTAGCCAATAATTTGCTGTTTCTATTATTTTGATGATAATATGTCTGTTGAAAGCGCCACAGTGCCCTATCTGATATTTGCTGATTAATTTTATTTATTTTATTTCTTATTACTTTGATATCTTCTATCATATGTACTTGTGCGTCCAAAAATTTTTTTGAATCGAACTTGTTTAATTCTATGTAATATTTTTTTAGTGGAGTGCCTCTCTGTTTTATCGACTGTGATTTAAGTTTAATCATTAAACCTCTTGTGAATGCTTTTTGTGTGTTCCATAAAGTGCAATAAGATGGGACCGTGTGACTATTAGTGTTAAAGAATTGTGATATTTCTTTATTTAAAAATTCTTTATTCTCTTCTATTTTTAGTAAGAAATCGTCCATTTTCCATTGTGATCTATCTAATTTAACTTTATCAATTTCAATTGTTGCTATAGTATAGGCATGGTCTGATATGACTATCTTGCCTATTTCTGTGTGAGATATTTTATCTATTATTCGGGAGTTTACTAAAATTAAATCTATCCGTGAATATATATTGTGTGGAGTTTAGTAGAAGGAAAATTATTTTTGGTTTGGATGTTGAACTCGCCACGAGTCAAATAAATTATTTTTAATAATCCATTCAGTAAATGATTGTGCTACCTTGCTAACTCTTTTGAGATTTTTATCCTCTAGTTTTTTAGATCTATCCAGATTTATATTAGGTACCATATTGAAGTCTCCTGCAATAATCAGAGGACCTTGTGCTTATTTCTTAATTAAATTACTTATTATTTTTAAAAATTTACCTTGCTTTTCATTCGGTGCATATATATTAATTAATGTAATTTTCTGCTTGTTAATTTGTCCGTTCCATATAATGTAACGTCCTTCAGAATCTATAATAGAAGCTGCTTCAACTGTTTCTAGATCATTGGAAAAGAATATTGATACCCCTCTTTTTTTTTCCCTACATACTGAGTGGAGTCTATAATCATAACAACCTATTGCAAAACCCAGAGTTTTACCTTTCTCCCAGTGTGTCTCCTGGAGAAATATTAGGTCTGCCTTCTCTTTATTACAATGTCTAAGTATTGTTTTCCTTTTACTTGGAGAATTTAATCCTCTAACGTTCCAACTTAAAACCTTTATCCCCATATTCCTCTAAAGCTTAACGCTTGGCTAATCTTATTTCCTTTATTTTTCATTTTTTTAATTTTGGGACCAAAAATTATTTTTCTAACATTCATACATACATTCTGATTGTTAGAACAGTTGGGGCTGTAATACAGCCTTTCGCCATTACTGTTCTGCAGGGATTCAGCCATTGTTTAGAAATGGTTAGCGGTCTAATGAGAAGATGGCTATAATTTTAACCTTACTTAATTTCTTTTTTAGCTATCTAAAGCTGCATATTTATTATGTTGTTTATCCTAATACTAAAGCTAGAGATGCTAGGAGAGAGGAAAGGATTGGAAGAAAGGAGTGTGTCATATTATTACACTTTATAATAACTTATAATTGAATTTTTTTCTTGAATGTTTGTCCAATTTACTCTTTTACCTTTGTACCATTCTCTATGACTTAGAGTTTTAAATCTTCCCCTATCCTTCTGTCCTCCCATCCTACTTCCTTTACTTCTCTTTCTCCTTTCCTCTCTCCTAACCTTAAGCAATGTGAACTCAAACTAAGTTAAATTATCTTGATGTTAACAGTTCTAAGTTCTGCCCTGAAGGAATGGTTCTTTTCTATTTTTTCTGAATAAATACTACTTCGCTCCGTGTCCATAAACTCATAACTTAATGTCCATTTCTATCTTTTTTGTCACAGAACTTATTTCTTTGTCTGCCAATCAGGCGTTGATATTTGCAATTTCGTCGCTGGCTCCTTTGGTTCATGTGTTTTCAGGTTTAAGTTGTTCAAAAAAAATTCTCCTTCTTCCGTAGAGTTGATCTTATGCCACACGGATCCTTGTAGCACTAATAATCCTGTTGGGAAAGTCCATTTATAAATAAAGTTCAGTTTCCTTAGAGCTTGTGTTATAGATGAAAATTCCTTTCTTTTACTCATGGTTCCTTTTGAGAAGTCTGAAAAGATTTGTATTTTTTCATATGGTGGTTCAAATTTCTTCTTTGTGTAGCTAGCTTTAGAGATTGCTTCCTTTGTAGGAAAATGATGAATTTTCACGATCACATCTCTAGGACTTTTATTTTGTAGGTAAGTTGGTAAAGGGATTCTGTGAACTTTATCAAATTTCTGATCCAATTTTGCGTATATGGGGGAGATATTGGAGAATAATTCTCCCAAGTATGTTGGAAGATCCTCTTTCTTTATAGATTCTGATATTCCTCTTATGCTGAGGTTATTTTTCCGTGAATTATCTTCCATTTTGTTTATTTGCTCATTCAGATTTTTAATCTGTGTGGACATTTTAACTGTCTGATCCAGTAACATATTATGGTCCAGAATTAGGTTGTCAAATTTAATTTCTAGGTATGCGGATCTTTTGTTCACTTCTGTTTTTAATTTAGAATTTTCCATAATTTGGGCCTTTATTTCTGCAAAAAATTATATTTGAAAGTTCTTTAGAATTTCTTTCATTTTCCCGATAGTGAGAAGATTCTCCTCTTGATTCTCAGAATCTCTGTTTGTTAAGTTAACAGAGGGGAGATCTATGCTTTGATCCAGCCCTTCTTTTAAGGTTTGTTTTTGAGATGATTTTGTAAGATTTTTAGGGGAAAAAAAAGGTGGATGGCTCTAAGGTAGGGCTTTTCCGCCCTTTCGTTTTAGTTTTCGTCGCCATTTTGTGCTAATGGTGAGTTTATTTCAACTTCTTTCTTTCCTTTTTCTCCTTCCTCTATATCATTTAAAGTTTTAGAATTCTGGAGTTTTTACGTCCACTTCTAGGAAGGTCTTATCTCTTAACTTTTAAATGAATAGTTATATCGCTTTTAATAGTTCGTAAGCGATTACATTATTAATTTAGAAAGACCCTTAACATCAATTCCAGTCACTCCCCCTTATAATTGTCAAATCAATACTGTTCCTTTTCCAAAAATTTGCTGGTTAGATCTCCTCTTGGAATTTTTAGAGGTTGTTGGAAAATGTGTGCCTGTTACATATCATTTTGTTTCTTAGGCAAACCAGTTATTTTTCATAATAGTATATACAGTCTTATTAAATCAGTCCTTTTTTCTGGTCCTTAGAGGAGTTTTCTTATCTCATAGTTTTATATATTTACATATAACTTTCTGTCCACTTTCACAATATCATATAAAATCTTTATGACAATCTTTATAGGAGTGAGCTTATAGCTCAATTTTCGTATTATTTGTTATCTTAATGACAATTTCCCTGTGCAAAAGAGGAGAAAAAATGTTTTACTTAGCTTTAGTCAACTTATGTCCTGGATATTGTTGGCCTTTGAGCTTACTTGGCGTATACTGCAGCCTCTATGTCCCCATTTTCTTGGACTTGTGCTGTTTAGGTCTTGTAAGATCCTGTGCGGTTACTATTCCTCTTAGCAGTTCGCCTTCTTTGCTAGACCCTACTTCCTGGTGCCTTCCTGCACCTCTATCGTCGGGAAGGTATGCGCGCCCTCTGCCATCCCAGCACCTTCCTCGCTCAGAGCTACCAGGACACCAGGCCGCCGGAGATACACTGCGCGTTGTTGTGCTGGACCGGGACTGCCGCTCCCCCCTTCTTCCAGGTTGTGCTTACGGGAATGTGCTTTGCTTATTCAGCACACTCGCCCTCTGCAAGCTCGCTCTCGGCCACTCTCTTTGGCGCCATCTCCTCCCGCAAACCGCCGTGCTGTACGGCTAGATTACCATTTCCGGCCACTCCCCCCCATCAAAAATATTTAAATGCATACGTTTTTTTACACTTTTACGAAGCAAATTAAGGTTTTAATGTGCTGATCACTAGCTGCTCATGCTGTAGAAATAAAAATTAAAACAGAGCCTACATTTCCTTTAACCCTCCTCTACCCATCACAGGTCAGTTCCAGGATCACCTACTCCAGCAATTGATATAGGCATGTCAGGCCTTCTGCATTATGTTGCTTTGTTTCATTTGCAGCTGGTAATAATAATACATTATATTGTGTTTTTTTCTTAGTTGACTAAAAGCCCTTTGAATTCCTCCAGAGATATTCTTTTACCCAGAGGCTTGTGTAAATAGATTAGTTTTATGCTTTTTGATCTATTGTGAGAAGTGAATTCAGAACTGACTTTACATGCCTGAAATCTCTAGAATAAAATGATGCCAAGTGAACTCTCATTTAGCCATGATGCATTTGCTCACGGAAGACCACAGATAGCAGAGTTTGGAACCAACAGTTTCTTTAGATATCTAGGATCTCAATTGTTTTGAGCTTTGAAAGTCAGCAAATCAAACCTCTTTAAAAGAAGGTGCTAAATAACATCCCTTCAGAAACTCTCATATTTGTAGTTGTCATTTACACTTGTCAGAGTTTCTGATCGGACCACCAAGCCTCTGCATTTATTTCTGTGCTGTCATGTAATATTTACTAATAGTTTCTAATTATTCCCTGGTGGTTTCTGTCTAAGCTTGTTTGCTAGAAAGATTCTAATCCTATGAAGACCCCTGGGAGTACTTGAAATTAGTACTGTTGCTGTTGCCTGACTCTCTTGGACCTTGCACACCAGACACGTTAGCCACTCTTCCTCTGAGCTCCATCAAGTTCATTGCTTCAGTGACCTTATCTATACATCTCTGCCGTCCCATTCTCCGCGTCTTCAATCTTTCCCAGCATCAGAGTCTTATCTAGGGAATCCTGTCTTCTCATGATATGGCCAATATATATAAGCTCCAGCCTCGTGGTCATACCTTCCAGTAAGCAGTTTGTCTTGATTTCCTGTAGTACTGTTTTATTGGATCTTCTTGCAGTCTAAGGAACTCTAGGAAGTTTTCGCCAACACCACAATTCAAAGGCATCAATTATTTGGTGCTCAGCCTTCTTTATGGTCTAGCTCTCACATCCGTATGTTACTACTGGGAATACCATAGTTCTAACTATGCAGACTTTTGTTGATAGTGTAATATCTTTACTTCTTACTAGCTTGTCCAGATTTCCCAGTTAGTGTAATCATTGCTAATTAGTCACGGGTTTAGACCAAGTATATTTGTTTTTTACACTAGCTCTTAATGGGAGTTTAGTATGATTATTTCTTCCGTTTTTATTAAAATATAATTGTATTTAAAAATATAGTAAAAAGTATTGGAATCTGCAATTCATTATTTAATGTACCACACAAAGGAGTAAATTATAGAAGCTAACAAATTAATAGAGAGACAATAATTTAACAATACCAGAGTATTACATAAGCTATGAAAACATGTTACATTCGATAAAAAATAAATGCCTTATTTAAGCCACTGGAAAACAATCATCCCAATAAAATGTTATTAATAATTTAGACGAAACCAGTCAATACATTGATCAATGCTCTGCCCACACCCAAATGTTTTATTTTGGTCCTTGCCCTCATCAAATATGGCCTCCGTCTGTTAAGATAACGCGAGAGCATACAGTTGCGTCGCTGTGATTCTACGTCATTGGGTAATAGTTCCGGAAGATTACTTTGGAAATCAGGGTTCGGAGTATCGCAGATTACGACGTTATTAATTCATTTGATGTCACGTCTCATAGGTGGCAGGTATGCTGACGCGAATTTGTGACGTAGTTTTTTGTTGTATTGTCACCAGTTTCCTGTGGTTATTGTATCTCATAACTAGATTACCTGCTCTGTGTCTTTATCCGGGATTGTGTTGAAGCTTACACTATGGATTTATGTAAAGGCACCAATTGTCTGCTTTACAGCATTTCATTTTAATTTGACATTTATAACTAGTAAGTCCTCATCGTGTGGGATATATATATATATATATATATATATATATATATATATATATATATATATATATATATATATATTCTCTCGCGCGCTCTCTCTCGGCAAATATTATGTAGACAGAGAGAGAGACAGACACAGGACACACACAGAGAGACAGACACAGGACACACACAGAGAGACAGACACAGGACACACACAGAGAGACAGACAGGACACACACAGAGAGAGACAGACACAGGACACACACAGAGAGACAGACACAGGACACACACAGAGAGACAGACACAGGACACACACAGAGAGACAGACACAGGACACACACAGAGAGACAGACACAGGACACACACAGAGAGAGACAGACACAGGACACACACACAGAGAGAGACAGACACAGGACACACACACAGAGAGAGACAGACACAGGACACACACAGAGAGAGACAGACACAGGACACACACAGAGAGAGACAGACACAGGACACACACAGAGAGAGACAGACACAGGACACACACAGAGAGAGACAGACACAGGACACACACAGAGAGAGACAGACACAGGACACACACAGAGAGAGACAGACACAGAACACACACAGAGAGACAGACAGAGAGACAGACACAGGACACACACAGAGAGACAGACACAGGACACACACAGAGAGACAGACACAGAACACACACAGACAGACACAGGACACACACAGAGAGACAGACACAGGACACACACAGAGAGACACAGGACACACACAGAGAGACACAGGACACACACAGAGAGACAGACACAGGACACACACAGAGAGACAGACACAGGACACACACAGAGAGACAGACACAGGACACACACAGAGAGACAGACACAGGACACGCACAGAGAGACAGACACAGGACACGCAGAGAGAGACGGAGACACAGGACACGCAGAGAGAGACGGAGACACAGGGCACGCAGAGAGAGACGGAGACACAGGGCACGCAGAGAGAGACGGAGACACAGGGCACGCAGAGAGAGACGGAGACACAGGGCACGCAGAGAGAGACGGAGACACAGGGCACGCAGAGAGAGACGGAGACACAGGGCACGCAGAGAGAGACGGAGACACAGGGCACGCAGAGAGAGACGGAGACACAGGGCACGCAGAGAGAGACGGAGACACAGGGCACGCAGAGAGAGACGGAGACACAGGGCACGCAGAGAGAGACGGAGACACAGGGCACGCAGAGAGAGACGGAGACACAGGGCACGCAGAGAGAGACGGAGACACAGGGCACGCAGAGAGAGAGGGAGACACAGGGCACGCAGGGAGAGACGGAGACACAGGGCACGCAGGGAGACACAGGGCACGCAGGGAGACACAGGGCACGCAAAGAGAGACAGAGACACAGGGCACGCAGGGAGAGACAGAGACACAGGGCACACAGGGAGAGACAGAGACACAGGGCACACAGGGAGAGACAGAGACACAGGGCACACAGGGAGAGACAGAGACACAGGGCACACAGGGAGAGACAGAGACACAGGGCACACAGGGAGACACAGGGCACACAGGGAGAGACAGGCACACAGGGAGAGACAGAGACACAGGGCACACAGGGAGAGACAGAGACACAGGGCACACAGGGAGAGACAGAGACACAGGGCACACAGGGAGAGACAGAGACACAGGGCACACAGGGAGAGACAGAGACACAGGGCACACAGGGAGAGACAGAGACACAGGGCACACAGGGAGAGACAGAGACACAGGGCACACAGGGAGAGACACAGGGCACACAGGGAGAGACACAGGGCACACAGGGAGAGACACAGGGCACACAGGGAGAGACAGAGACACAGGGCACACAGGGAGAGACAGAGACACAGGGCACACAGGGAGAGACAGAGACACAGGGCACACAGGGAGAGACAGAGACACAGGGCACACAGGGAGAGACAGAGACACAGGGCACACAGGGAGAGACAGAGACACAGGGCACACAGGGAGAGACAGAGACACAGGGCACACAGAGAGAGACAGAGACACAGGGCACACAGGGAGAGACACAGGGCACACAGGGAGAGACACAGGGCACACAGGGAGAGACACAGGGCACACAGGGAGAGACACAGGGCACACAGGGAGAGACACAGGGCACACAGGGAGAGACACAGGGCACACAGGGAGAGACACAGGGCACACAGGGAGAGACACAGGGCACACAGGGAGAGACACAGGGCACACAGGGAGAGACACAGGGCACACAGGGAGAGACACAGGGCACACAGGGAGAGACACAGGGCACACAGGGAGAGACACAGGGCACACAGGGAGAGACACAGGGCACACAGGGAGAGACACAGGGCACACAGGGAGAGACACAGGGCACACAGGGAGAGACACAGGGCACACAGGGAGAGACACAGGGCACACAGGACACACAGGGAGAGACAGAGACACACACAGGACACAGAGGGAGAGACAGAGACACACACAGGACACAGAGGGAGAGACATAGACACACACAGGACACAGAGGGAGAGACAGAGACACACACAGGACACAGAGGGAGAGACAGAGACACACACAGGACACAGAGGGAGAGACAGAGACACACACAGGACACAGAGGGAGAGACAGAGACACACACAGGACACAGAGGGAGAGACAGAGACACACACAGGACACAGAGGGAGAGACAGAGACACACACAGGACACAGAGGGAGAGACAGAGACACACAGGACACAGAGGGAGAGACAGAGACACACAGGACACAGAGGGAGAGACAGAGACACACAGGACACAGAGGGAGAGACAGAGACACACAGAGGGAGAGACAGAGACACACAGAGGGAGAGACAGAGACACACAGAGGGAGAGACAGAGACACACAGAGGGAGAGACACACAGAGGGAGCGACAGAGACACACAGAGGGAGCGACAGAGACACACAGAGGGAGCGACAGAGACACACAGAGGGAGCGACAGAGACACACAGAGGGAGCGACAGAGACACACAGAGGGAGCGACAGAGACACACAGAGGGAGCGACAGAGACACACACAGGGAGAGACAGAGACACACAGAGGGAGCGACAGAGACACACAGAGGGAGCGACAGAGACACACAGAGGGAGCGACAGAGACACACAGAGGGAGCGACAGAGACACACAGAGGGAGCGACAGAGACACACAGAGGGAGCGACAGAGACACACAGAGGGAGCGACAGAGACACACAGAGGGAGCGACAGAGACACACAGAGGGAGCGACAGAGACACACAGAGGGAGCGACAGAGACACACAGAGGGAGCGACAGAGACACACAGAGGGAGCGACAGAGACACACAGAGGGAGCGACAGAGACACACAGAGGGAGCGACAGAGACACACAGAGGGAGCGACAGAGACACACAGAGGGAGCGACAGAGACACACAGAGGGAGCGACAGAGACACACAGAGGGAGCGACAGAGACACACAGAGGGAGCGACAGAGACACACAGAGGGAGCGACAGAGACACACAGAGGGAGCGACAGAGACACACAGAGGGAGCGACAGAGACACACAGAGGGAGCGACAGAGACACACAGAGGGAGCGACAGAGACACACAGAGGGAGCGACAGAGACACACAGAGGGAGCGACAGAGACACACAGAGGGAGCGACAGAGACACACAGAGGGAGCGACAGAGACACACAGAGGGAGCGACAGAGACACACAGAGGGAGCGACAGAGACACACAGAGGGAGCGACAGAGACACACAGAGGGAGCGACAGAGACACACAGAGGGAGCGACAGAGACACACAGAGGGAGCGACAGAGACACACAGAGGGAGCGACAGAGACACACAGAGGGAGCGACAGAGACACACAGAGGGAGCGACAGAGACACACAGAGGGAGCGACAGAGACACACAGAGGGAGCGACAGAGACACACAGAGGGAGCGACAGAGACACACAGAGGGAGCGACAGAGACACACAGAGGGAGCGACAGAGACACACAG
>CM050166.1:233926790-233956790 GCA_027410445.1 Discoglossus pictus
TCTTAAAGAAGTCCTACCACCAAGGGCCTCCATTACATACCGCAGGGGTAGAAATCTCCAAGATATGTTAGTCCATAGTTCTTTTCAAGAAATTCAACCTAAAACCTGGCTAAAACCCCTGGCAGGTTGTTTTAGATGCAGCAAATGCAAATTTTGTAGATATTTCATTCCAACCAAAATATTTGCACATCCAATGACAGGGGATAAATTCGTTATAAAGGAGTTTTTGAATTGTTGTTCCACTGGATTGGTATATGTGGCCTCTTGCATTTGCAAGAAAATCTATGTAGGTAAAACTAGGCGCCAGCTGCGCCGGAGGGTTGGCGAACATGTAAATAGTATTAAGCACTCTTTAGATACACCTATTGCTCGCCATGTGAAATACTATCACGACAATCATAGTGAAGTATTATCTTTCTGTGCGTTAGAAAAAGTACATGAAGGACCTAGACAGGGGGACCTGGAAACCAAACTACTGCAATGTGAGGCGAGATGGATTTATAAACTAAAAGCACCAAGCCCCCATGGTTTAAATGAAGGCTTCACCTTTACACCTTTCATTTAAAATAAGTGGAAGTACTAACTAACTAATATTTTATCACATTAGTTTTTCTGCATTGGTTTCACTTTATACACACCTATACACAATTTTCATATTTCCTCACTTCAACAGTGAGTCTTGTTGACTCTTCACTACTTCCCCTTAGTAGTGTGATCTTTTATCACACATATATATATACATATATTTTCTCACTTGTATCCTAGACATTACTAGGTTTATCCTCAAGATATGAGGTCATCTTAGCTTCTTTCTTTGCATTATTAATATATATCATAACCTTGTCTTAGACCTTTTTTGGTCTCTTAGATTCACTTAGTTATATAACACTCTTCCCCTTTTACACACCTTTCTTCCTATGGATTTCTCACAACACCTTTCCCTTACTAGGAGGATTTTATTTAATCCCCATCCTTTTTTTATTTGCTCATTTTTCTATTTATATAATATATAACACACATCATCACATATTTTTATTACATATATATTTACCCATTTTTTATATATGGGTCTGGGGGGCACTATTCAGCCGGAGAGTCCCCTTATATACCAGCTTTTTTATTCACCCACATCTACACTATGGTGTTTTGTAACTTTTCCTTTCCTTTTATGCAGGAGTTCATCTTCTTCTTATTATTCCTTGATTCTGCCCGTAGGAAATATATACCTCCTGTAAGATGGAGGATTCAATGCTCATAATAGTGTAAGCATGCCTCTACGATGTTACCATGGCAACCTCTGTCTATATAAGACTCCGTTCATGCAGCCTCGTGTAATTTTACCTTTGAGAAAGACGTGTCCACGTCGAAACGCGCCAGCCCCCAATTACCACGCAGCGCACGTCATCACGCTAGACGTGAGCATGCCCGTTACAGACCAGGAAGTCACGCTATGTGCAGCTCGTGAACGCTGAGCGTTTGGCCTAGTTTAATGTCCCTATAATCCCTATGTAGGCTCCATACTTATCCATATATATCTTTACTATCTCCAGACAGTATGCTAAATCGTAGCTACCCTTTTAGCCCATTGAGTGTGTCCAGAGAGGCTTTATATCTCTAGAGGGTTACAACTTGAGGGATTAGCCACTTGCAATTACTGCATTAATCTGCTATATGGTGCCACATGTACATGTCTCCATAGACATTGACATATATTCAGGAGACACTTAAAGTATAGGTGCTGGTATTTAGGGACAGCATATTTACTAGCAAGCCACACTCCAAAGTTTTGAGCCATCACATCTTTACTCATGGATTTTCCATTTTAAAAGTAATTATTGTGACTGAAGGTTGGAGTACCAGTATCCCTCCAATTGGAGTATATTCTCTATATAGAGTTTCTATATAGAAACAGGAGTTCTGTGCTCCTTACATTTGCCCTTGTTTTATTTATTTGCCTTTCCCTTGTTTTTAAATCATTTTATTCGTCGCTGTCTTGCACAATTAATAAACAATAAACTAGATTTGCACTTTATCCCCTTTACCATGTCATATTGAATTTGGGTTGGGAAACACCCTGGGGAACCTTGAATTCCTCACGTCTCTGTGTTTATATATTTTGCTAATTTAAAGGCTAAGCGCGTAACTCTAAAAACACGAAAAATAATCAAAAATAAATAAACACACCGCACAGGGGGAGAGCCAGGCCGCCTGGGTCTCGCGATGAGCGCTGAAGGTGATCATTGCAAAACAGGAAAGTTGAAGTACACAGGGGAGAGTCTTGCAAAGAATCAGCACGGGGCTTGCGATGAGCAACAAAGGTGCTCAGAGGAGCAAAAGCCTCACAATGTGTGGCAAACAGCATTGCCAGCCTTACAACTTTATTATAGTAGCTAGTATGTATATATATATATATATATATATATATATATATATATATATATATATATATATATATATATATATTTGTGCTGTGTAATTTTACCTGTATGTATTACCACCCCAGACTGAGTGTCTGATGTCCGGGGCTTTTTTTTTTATCTACTAGGAGACAAGCCATTTTGCTATGTATATGTTTAATCATGATTCTTGTGACATACAGTCAGGTCCATAAATATTGGGACATCGACACAATTCTAAACTTTTTGGCTCTATACACCACCACAATGGATTTGAAATGAAACGAACAAGATGTGCTTTAACTGCAGACTTTCAGCTTTAATTTGAGGGTATTTACATCCAAATCAGGTGAACGGTGTAGGAATTACAACAGTTTGTATATGTGCCTCCCACTTTTTAAGGGACCAAAAGTAATGGGACAGATTAACAGTCATAAATCAAACTTTCACTTTTTAATACTTGGTTGCAAATCCTTTGCAGTCAATTACAGCCTGAAGGCTGGAATGCATAGACATCACCAGACGCTGGGTTTCATCCCTGGTGATACTCTGCCAGACCTCTATTGCAACTGTCTTCATTTTCTGTTTGTTCTTGGGGCATTTTCCCTTCAGTTTTGTCTTCAGCAAGTGAAATGCATGCTCAATCGGATTCAGGTCAGGCGATTGACTTGGCCATTGCATAACATTCCACTTCTTTCCCTTAAACTCTTTGGTTGCTTTTGCAGTATGCTTCGGGTCATTGTCCATCTGCACTGTGAAGCGCCGTCCAATGAGTTCTGAAGCATTTGGCTGAATATGAGCAGATAATATTGCCCGAAACACTTCAGAATTCATCCTGCTGCTTTTGTCAGCAGTCACATCATCAATAGATACAAGAGAACCAGTTCCATTGGCAGCCATACATGCCCACGCCATGACACTACCACCACCATGCTTCACTGATGAGGTGGTATGCTTTGGATCATGAGCAGTTCCTTTCCGTCTCCATACTCTTCTCTTCCCATCACTCTGGTACAAGTTGATCTTAGTCTCATCTGTCCATAGGATGTTGTTCCAGAACTGTGAAGGCTTTTTTAGGTGTTGTTTTGGAAAACTCTAATCTGACCTTCCTGTTTTTGAGGCTCACCAATGGTTTACATCTTGTGGTGAACCCTCTGTATTCACTCTGGTGAAGTCTTCTCTTGATTGTTGACTTTGACACACATACACGTACCTCCTGGAGAGTGTTCTTGATCTGGCCAACTGTTGTGAAGGGTGTTTTCTTCACCAGGGAAATAATTCTTTGGTGATCCACCACAGTTGTTTTCCGTGGTCTTCCGGGTCTTTTGGCGTTGCTGAGCTCACCGGTGCGTTCTTTCTTTTTAAGTATGTTCCAAACAGTTGATTTGGCCACACCTAATGTTTTTGCTATCTTTCTGATGGGTTTGTTTAGTTTTTTCAGCCTAATGATGGCTTGCTTCACAAATGAACACTGGAGCTTGTATCTGCTCTTTTTGTAAATGGGATAATGAGGGAATAACACACACCTGGCCATGGAACAGCTGAGCAGCCAATTGTCCCATTACTTTTGGTCCCTTAAAAAGTGGGAGGCACATATACAAACTGTTGTGATTCCTACACCGTTCACCTGATTTGGATGTAAATACCCTCAAATTAAAGCTGAAAGTCTGCAGTTAAAGCACATCTTGTTAGTTTCATTTCAAATCCATTGTGGTGGTGTATAGAGCCAAAAAGATTAGAATTGTGTCGATGTCCCAATATTTATGGACCTGACTATGTATATGTAGGTGTAGAAAAATATATCTTGTTTTTTTCTGTATGAGTTCTGCTTTCTATGAGTGTGTCTGTTATTTGTATTACCGTATATACTCGAGTATAAGCCGACCAGAGTATAAGACGAGGCACCTATTTTACCACAAAATACTGAGAAAACTTAGTGACTCGAGTATAAGCCAAGGGTAGGAATGTGCTGCCCCGGTGTCCCTCTTGTGCCCGGTGTCCCTCTTGTGCCCTGTGTCCCTCCTCTTGTGTGTCCCTCCTCTTGTGTGTCCCTCCTCTTGTGTGTCCCTCCTCTTGTGTGTCCCCCCTCTTGTGTGTCCCCCCTCTTGTGTGTCCCCCCTCTTGTGTGTCCCTCCCCTGTGTCTCTCCCTCCCCCTCCCTCCCCTGTGTCTCTCCCTCTCCCTCCCCTGTGTCTCTCCCCCTCCCTCTCCCTCCCCTGTGTCTCTCCCCCTCCCTCTCCCTCCCCTGTGTCTCTCCCCCTCCCTCTCCCTCCCCTGTGTCTCTCCCCCTCCCTCTCCCTCCCCTGTGTCTCTCCCTCCCCTGTGTCTCTCCCTCCCCTGTGTCTCTCCCTCCCCCTCCGTGTCTCTCCCTCCCCCTCCGTTTCTCTCCCTCCCCCTCCGTGTCTCTCCCTCCCCCCCCCCCTCCGTGTCTCTCCCTCCCCCTCCGTGTCTCTCCCTCCCCCTCCGTGTCTCTCCCTCCCCCTCCGTTTCTCTCCCTCCCCCTCCGTGTCTCTCCCTCCCCCCCCCTCCGTGTCTCTCCTCCTCCCCCCTCAGTGTCTCTCCTCCTCCCCCCTCAGTGTCTCTCCTCCTCCCCCCTCCGTGTCTCTCCCTCCCCCTCCCTCTCCCTCCCCTGTGTCTCTCTCCCCCTCCCTCTCCCTCCCCTGTGTCTCTCTCCCCCTCCCTCTCCCTCCCCTGTGTCTCTCTCCCCCTCCCTCTCCCTCCCCTGTGTCTCTCCATCCCCTCTCCTGTGTGTCTTTCCCCCCTCCCTCTCCCTCCCCTGTGTCTCTTCCCCCCCCCTGTGTCTCCCCTGTGTCTCTTCCCCCCCTGTGTCTCCCCTGTGTCTCTTCCCCCCCTGTGTCTCCCCTGTGTCTCCCCCCCCCTCTCCCTACCCTGTGTCTTTTCCTCCTTCTCCCTTATCACCCTTTTCAACCCCCCTCCTCATCCTCAACCCCCCGTTCTCAACCCTATCCCCCGTCCTCAACCCCTGTCCTCATCCTCAACCCCCCCCCCCCCCCAAGTGGAATGTTATGCAATGGCCAAGTCAATCGCCTGACCTGAATCCGATTGAGCATGCATTTCACTTGCTGAAGACAAAACTGAAGGGAAAATGCCCCAAGAACAAACAGGAACTGAAGACAGTTGCAATAGAGGTCTGGCAGAGTATCACCAGGGATGAAACCCAGCGTCTGGTGATGTCTATGCGTTCCAGCCTTCAGGCTGTAATTGACTGCAAAGGATTTGCAACCAAGTATTAAAAAGTGAAAGTTTGTTTTATGACTGTTAATCTGTCCCATTACTTTTGGTCCCTTAAAAAGTGGGAGGCACATATACAAACTGTTGTAATTCCTACACCGTTCACCTGATTTGGATGTAAATACCCTCAAATTAAAGCTGAAAGTCTGCAGTTAAAGCACATCTTGTTAGTTTCATTTCAAATCCATTGTGGTGGTGTATAGAGCCAAAAAGATTAGAATTGTGTCGATGTCCCAATATTTATGGACCTGACTATGTATATGTAGGTGTGGAAAAATATATCTTGTTTTTTTCTGTATGAGTTCTGCTTTCTATGAGTGTGTCTGTTATTTGTATTACCGTATATACTCGAGTATAAGCCGACCAGAGTATAAGACGAGGCACCTATTTTACCACAAAATACTGAGAAAACTTAGTGACTCGAGTATAAGCCAAGGGTAGGAATGTGCTGCCCCTGTGTCCCTCTTGTGCCCTGTGTCCCTCTTGTGCCCTGTGTCCCTCCTCTTGTGTGTCCCCCCTCTTGTGTGTCCCCCCTCTTGTGTGTCCCCCTTTCTCCCTCCCCTGTGTCTCTCCCCCTCCCTCTCCCTCCCCTGTGTCTCTCCCCCTCCCTCTCCCTCCCCTGTGTCTCTCCCCCTCCCTCCCCTGTGTCTCTCCCCCCTCCCTCTCCCTCCCCTGTGTCTCTCCCCCTCCCTCTCCCTCCCCTGTGTCTCTCCCCCTCCCTCTCCCTCCCCTGTGTCTCTCCCCTCCCTCTCCCTCCCCTGTGTCTCTCCCCTCCCTCCCCCTCCCCTGTGTCTCTCCCCCTCCCTCCCCCTCCCCTGTGTCTCTCCCTCTCCCCCTCCCCCTCCATGTCTCTCCCTCCCCCTCCGTGTCTCTCCCTCCCCCTCCGTGTCTCTCCCTCCCCCTCCGTGTCTCTCCCTCCCCCTCCGTGTCTCTCCCTCCCCCTCCGTGTCTCTCCCTCCCCCTCCGTGTCTCTCCCTCCCCCTCCGTGTCTCTCCCTCCCCCCCCCCCCCTGTGTCTCCCCTGTGTCTCTTCCCCCCCCTGTGTCTCCCCTGTGTCTCTTCCCCCCCCTGTGTCTCCCCTGTGTCTCTTCCCCCCCCCTGTGTCTCCCCTGTGTCTCCCCCCCCTCTCCCTACCCTGTGTCTTTTCCTCCTTCTCCCTTATCACCCTTTTCAACCCCCCTCCTCATCCTCAACCCCCCTCCTCATCCTCAACCCCCCGTTCTCAACCCTATCCCCCGTCCTCAACCCCCGTCCTCATCCTCAACCCCCCCCCCCCCCATATAGTTAGTCTATAGCAGCTATCGCAGGGAAATGTGCTAATAAGGTTTCATAAGTACAGTCATATCTACTGAAGTCTAAAACCTTAAGCGTCATATGTACGTTTTTTAAATGCTACGTTTTTATTCCTCTAATCTATGATTTAGTTGGTAATCGGTAACTACATAAACAAATGAAACTCGGTTATATGACCACTACACTAATCCTCTAGTATGTGATCCACTTTAATGTGTTTGAGTCTTACCCTGCATTGTATAGCAAGGATGAATTATATAGCTTAGTTTGCAAAACACATCTATAAACTTCAGTGACTGTATGCTTTTAAAAAAAACTAAAACATTTATTATGTATAATATTTATTTGAAATTTTGATTTTTTTTTTTTTAATAATGCTATTTAATTTTTTTTTTTAATAATGCTATTTAATTTATTACGAACGTGGATCTTTTCTGTTTAACAGACTGAATTGTGGCAATGAACATCACTAGAGGAGGATCTGTCCATCTGCAAAAGAAACCATTATCCCACAAGGTATTTGAAATAAATTGTTTCCCTGGAGGACTTTTATTTCTTTTTTTTCTACTTGGGCAGTACACATCTCCTTTGTGCTTTTCCTGAGCTGATTCATCATGCAATGGTATAGAAGAGCCATGTACTACACTAGGGCTAGCTGCAAAACATGTAATTGCTAGGAGTGACCGTCCTTTATATTTTAATGTGTTTATAGTATTCTTGACATCATAATGTGCAAAATGGTCTATACTTTTTAAAATAAAAATGACAGCCTTTATTTTTTTAACTATTGTATTCAGTTTTCTTTTTATGATGACAGAATTTCTGTCTTGGTACCCGGGAGGAGTGGGAGACACATTTGGAGGTTCCATATATGGTATCTTTTTAAACTATAGATAATAGCTTAATTTATCAATGAAATGTTATTAATACATTTGCACTTTTTACAGTACAATAACATTGAGGTTTGCTATAATGAGTTCAGCTTCTCTGGTCCACCTACAAGAAGGGTGGCTTGGTTTTTGGGCGAAGCACACTTCCGCAACGTCATGTGCGCGCCAAGAAATGCCTGAGAAATTTGCGCACACCAGCTCGCACTCACCCTCCTTCTCCAACTTGTCTTCCTGTGTGCCAGAAGGGTGGCACGACTAATCACCCTGTATTCACCTGCATCTCCCAGCCTGCATCTGCCATCAGCCAGTCTGCATTTCACATCTAACCCTCTTTAATAATTTAAAGTGACAGTTACTTACAGACTAGGGTAAGCCAATTTTATATTTAAGTAACTGTCACATTAAATTATATATTTCCTGGGTTAGATGTGAAACGCAGGCTGGCTGATAGCAGATGCAGGTGAATACTGGGGGGGTGAGAGGGTGATTAGTCATGCCACCCTTCTGGCACACAAGGAAACAAGTTGGAGAGCTGGAGAAGGAGCGTGAATGCGCGCTGGGATGGGTGCGCGCAGTTGGCGGTGTGCACATGACGTTCTGGAAGTCTGCTTCGCTAAAGTTGGTGTGCCACAAGAAGAGCTCTCATTAGCAGAACTTCTAAATTTATTTTTATGGGTTGGATCAGAAATACTGACTTATATCTCAAAATGTCTATTTTCAATGTTATTTTATTGTAAGAAAATGCTTTTTTGAAATTACATTTAATTAATAAAGTACTTGTTCCTTCTTAATGTGCCATGCACAAGTATATATACATCCTTGGATTTTTCCACATTTAGTAGTGCTATAACCCGGTTTTAAAATTGATCTAGCTGGGATTTTATGTCACAAGTATGTCCATAATTGAAAGGTGAAAAAATCTACATATCTTTCAATATTATAGACAAATTGAAAAGTCTCAATTGTATATGTATTCATACTTATGCTGTAAAACCCAGGAGTGTCTGTAAAGTCATATAGATAGTTGAATGGAGTTCACACGTGTGCATTTAATGCCACATAATCTTGGAATTGATACTGTATATATGTGTCTGGACGGCCTGAATGTTCGATAGAGAGCATATCAAGAAAAGCACACCATGAAGACCAAGGAGCTATCAAAACATATTGAATCAAGCCCTTGTTGAAGAAACAGTGTATTATGATATTTACAGAATACTCTTTAAAAAAAACTAAAATTGGTCTCCCAACAGGCAGAAATAGATACATATAAACAATAATGGCCCCTCCCATTTCACCCTGTATAGAATAGTTATTTATTATTAGCACCTTTTATTTTTATTTTTTTATACTTTCAAATAATTTGTGCCCAGTAAAAAGATTAGTGTCTACATGTGTCCTTTAATTATCTCCAGGGTTCCTCATAATTTCATTATCCACAAGGCTCCTCATCCTCTGTACAGTGATGACCAAAAATTAACCAGCTGATTCTATTCATTTTGTAGTGACATGAGCTATTTCAAGGCTGAGTATACTTCGGCACGCCCTACCCTGTTTATATTTACATTTTCTCCTCCTTTTCTGGTATAATACACAGTGCCACGTATTCAAGCAGTTCCATTCATGTAGATCCTTGTTAGTGTGGATATTTTTGTATATCACAATAGACTCAGTGACATGTGGGTGTCTATCAGGACCTCCCTCAAAACCAATGGGCATCCAGATTCTCTGTGGCAGAGGAGAGAAATGCATGTGCTGCATAATGTATTTGAGTGACTTTATTGTACAGTTGACATCTTACTGGTAGGGTAGTAGCCCTTTATTGAATGACCAGTGGAAACCATGGGCATCATGACTCTACAGTCAGGTCCATAAATATTGGGACATCGACATAATTCTACTCTTTTTGGCTCTATACACCACCACAATGGATTTGAAATGAAACTAACAAGATGTGCTTTAACTGCAGACTTTCAGCTTTAATTTGAGGGTATTTACATCCAAATCAGGTGAACGGTGTAGGAATTACAACAGTTTGTATATGTGCCTCCCACTTTTTAAGGGACCAAAAGTAATGGGACAGATTAACAGTCATAAAACAAACTTTCACTTTTTAATACTTGGTTGCAAATCCTTTGCAGTCAATTACAGCCTGAAGTCTGGAACGCATAGACATCACCAGACGCTGGGTTTCATCCCTGGTGATGCTCTGCCAGACCTCTATTGCAACTGTCTTCAGTTCCTGCTTGTTCTTGGAGCATTTTCCCTTCAGTTTTGTCTTCAGCAAGTGAAATGCATGCTCAATCGGATTCAGATCAGGTGATTGACTTGGCCATTGCATAACATTCCACTTCTTTCCCTTAAAAAACTCTTTGGTTGCTTTTGCAGTATGCTTCGGGTCATTGTCCATCTGCGCTGTGAAGCGCAGTCCAATGAGTTCTGAAGCATTTGGCTGAATATGAGCAGATAATATTGCCCGAAACACTTCAGAATTCATCCTACTGCTTTTGTCAGCAGTCACATCATCAATAAATACAAGAGAACCAGTTCCATTGGCAGCCATACATGCCCACGCCATGACACTACCACCACCATGCTTCACTGATGAGGTGGTATGCTTTGGATCATGAGCAGTTCCTTTCCGTCTCCATACTCTTCTCTTCCCATCACTCTGGTACAAGTTGATCTTGGTCTCATCTGTCCATAGGATGTTGTTCCAGAACTGTGAAGGCTTTTTTAGGTGTTGTTTGGAAAACTCTAATCTGACCTTCCTGTTTTTGAGGCTCACCAATGGTTTACATCTTGTGGTGAACCCTCTGTATTTACTCTGGTGAAGTCTTCTCTTGATTGTTGACTTTGACACACATACACCTACCTCCTGGAGAGTGTTCTTGATCTGGCCAACTGTTGTGAAGGGTATTTTCTTCACCAGGGAAATAATTCTTCGGTCATCCACCACAGTTGTTTTCCGTGGTCTTCCGGGTCTTTTGGCGTTGCTGAGCTCACCGGTGCGTTCTTTCTTTTTAAGTATGTTCCAAACAGTTGATTTGGCCACACCTAATGTTTTTGCTATCTCTCTGATGGGTTTGTTTTGTTTTGTTTTTTCAGCCTAATGATGGCTTGCTTCACTGATAGTGACAGCTCTTTGGATCTCATATTGAGAGTTAACAGCAACAAATGCAAATAGCACACTTGAAATGAACACTGGAGCTTGTATCTGCTCTTTGTAAATGGGATAATGAGGGAATAACACACACCTGGCCATGGAACAGCTGAGCAGCCAATTGTCCCATTACTTTTGGTCCCTTAAAAAGTGGGAGGCACATATACAAACTGTTGTGATTCCTACACCGTTCACCTGATTTGGATGTAAATACCCTCAAATTAAAGCTGAAAGTCTGCAGTTAAAGCACATCTTGTTAGTTTCATTTCAAATCCATTGTGGTGGTGTATAGAGCCAAAAAGATTAGAATTGTGTTGATGTCCCAATATTTATGGACCTGACTGTATATCGCCTCTTAGACATAATGTATTGTTGACTATATTGTTAAATTCAAACTTTAAAATAATATATTTTGCATTTTGTTTTATATTTGGTATGCCTTGGACATTGAAGGACAGTCCAGAAATCGTCAATGATGGTAAGTGTCTCAACTTTTCTTGTATATTTCTTTCTGTTGAGCAGTGAGCATTTCCAGTGTCCTACATGCTTTTCCTATTGTGAGTGCGTGCAACACAAAGTGTGTTACTATAGAGATTAAATAACTAAAATATGAAATTTTAAAATCTATTGTGTATATATTGCTCAGTTACTAAAATTTCTTTTTTTCAGGTAATTGGAATTTCGCTGAATTTATTAACGATCCTTTACGAAAAGATCCTCTAGTCGGTATGTTATTTGTTTTTAAGGATATTTTGACAGAATCAACATTTCATTTTGTATTCATTATTTTAAAGTATATTGCATCTTTTGTTATGTTTATAAAAGTGGGAGGATCTTTCCTGTTTCGTCCCTGTCAGGTGTGGTGTGTAGCAGCCACTAGGTGGCTTGATGATTGCTTGCCGAGACTTTGTTGAATTTATTATTAGAATAAGTGTTAGATTTAGGGTTTAGGGATTAGGGTAGTGGCAGATGATAAGCTTTGCATAGTAAACCGGTTGCGAGTCACTATAGCGCCACCTAGTGGTTGCTGTACCCAACTGCTAGTTGGGACCAAACATGAAAGGGATCATGTTGTACATTCGTATTATCACATATATAGTTGTCAGCAGGCGGGCATAGCAAAATCCGTTGCAAACGCAATGGGGAAACTGAGACGAAGCGGCCAGGCAAGGAGCGCCGAAGGTGCTCCTTGCGCTGATAGAGATGAGCGCCATAGGCACTCATCCCTACAAGCACATAGCACCTGCACTGGTGGAGATGAGCGCCGTAGGTGCTCATCCCTACGACCCCGGAACACTTTACCGACCCGCGGGACTATATATGAACACAACACTCAAATACACAATTCACACTGCGAGACCCGTAGCACTTTGAAAAAAATACGGCCCGTAACACTTGCAAAAGGAAACCACCACTTGCATAAAACAAAATACGAGATGCAAAAAATACGAACTTACTGGCCGAACTGCCCACATCGAAAAACATGAAAACAACACTAAATACACACAAAAATAAAATAAAAACATTAGACACAGCAAGGGGGGACACCCAGGACATCTGCAATTCATCTTACACGTCAATTTAACTACAATATTCACAGTTTAGACACTCAAAAATCCCCTAAGCAAGAGAAAAAATGGCCACCAAAAAAAATAAAAAGGAAAACGAGGCTACACGACCCCTAAAGCTGCAAAACACCACCAAGCACATACGACTTTTACAAAAAGCCGTACGGGCTACAACATACACTATTACTAAGGATGCTAAATCATTCACACCCACGTAACACATACACATTCGCCGCCATTTCACAACACTAACTTACACAATGCAGAAGTACACATCTACACTAACGGCTTCACATTGCGCACGCAGCCTATTTACGCTACACGCTGCACACATTGCTTATACCTCTGCTCAACAACAGTGCAAATCTACATGCTGCAGGAACATCAAAACAGATTGTTAGCTCTTCAGCACATTGCTTGCTTCATATATTAATCACAAATACGTAAAGTATATTAATTTATGATTTCATTTATTTAGTAATTAATTATCATTAAAACATACATACCGTATATACTCGAGTATGAGCCGACCCGAGTATAAGCCGAGGCACCTATTTTACCACAAAATACTGGGTAAAATGAGTGACTCGAGTATAAGCCGAGGGTGGCAAATGTGCTGCCCCCTGTGTCCCTCTTGTGCCCTCTATGTCCCTCTCTTGTGCCCCCCTCTCTCTCCTGTGTCTCTTCTCCCCTCTCCATTCCCTGTGTCTTTTTTCTCCCCTCTCCATTCTTTGTGTCTTTTTTCTCCCCTCTCCATTCCCTGTGTCTCTCATCCCCTCTCCATTCCCTGTGTCTCTCATCCCCTCTCCATTCCCTGTGTCTCTCCTCCCCTCTCCATTCCCTGTGTCTCTCCTCCCCTCTCCATTCCCTGTGTCTCTCCTCCCCTCTCCAGTCCCTGTGTCTCTCCTCCCCTCTCCATTCCCTGTGTCTCTCCTCCCCTCTCCATTCCCTGTGTCTCTCCTCCCCTCTCCATTCCCTGTGTCTCTTCTCCCTCCTCCATTCCCTGTGTCTCTTCTCCCTCCTCATCCTCAACCTCCCTCCTCATCCTCATCCTCAACCCCCCCATCCTCATCCTCAACCCCCCTCCTCATTCTAAGAGCCCCCCCCCCCTCATTCTACACCTCTAAATACCCCCTCCCTTTCCGCTCACTTACCTGCATCTGAAGCTCCTGCTCCGGCCTCCGCTCCTTCCGGCGTCTTGACGTGGCCGCATGTGACGTCACGGCATTAGCATATACTAATGCCGTGACGTCACATGCGCGCCACGTCAAGACGCCGGATGTAGCGGAGGCCGGAGCAGGAGCTTCAGATGCAGGTATGTGACATAAAAAGGGGGGGGGGGGTATTTAGAGGGGTAGAATTTGGGGGGGTTTAGAATGAGGAGGGGGGAGGAAAAGAGACACGGGGGGGTTAGAGAGACACAGGGGGGGGGTAGAGAGACAAGCCGAGGGGGCCTTTTTTAGCTTTAAAAAAAGGGCTGAAAAACTCTGCTTATACTCAAGTATAAACGGTATATACAAAACTTTAAAAAACACCATAACACATCATCGCAATAAACGGCAAAAGCGCTCATTGCCAGCCACGCGATGAGCGTCAAAGGCGCTCACAACGAGGCTCGCATGCAGCGCAAAAAAAACCCTAAATTTGTGTGCCAAACACCATTCCTTGACTTACAGTTCTATTGCCGTCATTTTTTGACGGACAATTTGCTAGTTAGAAATAATTCTGAGCGATGGGTCACCTTGAAAAATGAAAGCACGGCTGGTTACCTTTCAGTGCTCCTGGGGTCTACTTTTTGAGATATAGAAGATTAGGCTCTCCCCATCGCAGGGACCAACATTTGTTCTTGGACTGGCTGGGGGTCAAGGATGGAGATGCAGCGGTAATATCTCTGGACAAAGGCAGGGAAACAGACCTTATAACTTTTTGTGTTATGCTCCATATAACTTTGTGCTAAATGGCTTCTATAGCTTGTAAAGTTTATAGAGCCAACTATATTTTATATAAATGTAATAGGGTTTACTAAAATGATTTTGTAGGATCCTGGTCTTACACTCTTTGCTCATGGATTTTGTAGATCATGCCCGTGTCTATTTCCTATGCTAGAGAGAGAGAGACATTTTGTCTCCTCTGAATATCTTTATTTATATTTGTTATACATTGTTGGATTGTCCCATTTCATTCTGGGATTTTATGCCTTTTTTTTAAGGATTAGAGTATGCGGTAGAACTCCGGTTGAGTGGATCTAAGTGGAGAGCCTTGAAGTGCAACCTCTGTAATTGCCATGGAACAACATCTAAAATGATACGCCATTTTATTGATGTATCACACATTAAAGCCTATTTTGTGAGTATAATTTAATTTTTATATGGTAAAAATTATATTTGTTTTTAAAGCCTATTTTGTGAGTATAATTTAATTTTTATATGGTAAAAATTATATTTGTATAAATATGCATTGAGATGAATTTGTTTAAAGACAGTTTACATAGTAGTGTAAAAAATAAAATCACATCTAATTGTGTAATCTATTAACGCTTGTTTACATAGGGCCTCATTCTATTATCGGCCGTAGGAGATGCGGGGCCGCAAGTACCGGCCGCAAGCTATTTGCCTATTCTATTCCCTTCCGGCTGGGGACTCCGGCAGGCTTGCGGCCGACGCCTTGTTATCCCTTGCGGCCACACGCGCCGGAGGAAAGCCTTTGATCTTAAACGGCCGCAAGAGTTTCGTCCGTAAGAAAATCCTGGTTGCTATTCAATTGCTCCGGGAACCCTCTCTGCAAGGCTAAAAGCGAGCCGCAGCTTACTTGCAGCAAAAAGGTCCCGCAGGCACACAAATAAGCACATAATAAAGCCATCCTGCACTCTTATGAGACTATAAAGTGATTGTAGGTGTTAGCATTAATAGCACAACATTCCCCTACACTCAAATCCGTAAATCATTTTTTTTTATTTATGTCACAAATCTATGTAAAAAGTCCAGAGGGCTTGGAGCACCTCAGACCCGCCCAGTCTGCGGCCGGAAAATAAACAGTTAATGTAATCTCGAATTTGGGCTGATGTGCAAGCTTGAGAGGGGGTTGCTATCAATCCTCATGTCCCCCATTATGATCCCTAGCATTTACAGAGCTTTACAGTGCCGTCTCGAATTTATTTTTGCATTTAAAGATTTCTGAGCTTACGGCCGATTGCAAGATATACGGCCGGCCGTAAGGGGATATCCTTGCGGCGCCGTATAATTGAATTGCAAGGTAACAGGAGCCCCGCAAGGAATCGCAGCTTTGCGGACGATTTACGGCCGATAATAGAATGAGGCCCATTGAGTTTTTTCTATATCATTATTCTGGAAAATCCACAGAACTAGTCCTCCCTGCGTTGTTTTTTGTCTGGTCTCTGAGGGAGGAAGATAAGCAAAGAATTGATTTTATTTATTTAAGGCCCAAGGGACTGAAGAAGTAAAGGGACTATACAAGTTGAGCGAGCATTACTGAGAATGATCCAGAACAATATGTCTCTTGTTATAGATCATAACAAACTATACCATATAAGAAAAGAAACCAGCTATTATGATGACACAGTGGCATAACAAGTGTGTGGTCTAACTGCTGATATCCTGTATATATCGTATTTACTTGAATCTAATGCGCACCTTTTTCGTTAAAAATCGGGTCCCAAATTTGGAGTGCGCATTAGAATCAATGGCGCACTAGATTCAATGTTTTTTAACCCCTTTTTCGGGGTTAAAACATCAAATCTAGTGCGCCATCGATAACATTGCATTACCGATAATAGCAAAAAGGAAAGCACAGACCAGGACATACTGGTACACACCACCATCTCTCACTTTCTGGTTCTCCAGAGTGGGTTACTGAGGGTCTCAGATGGGCAGACGGCAGCGTGGGGCCTCGTCATCACTGCTGGAATTGCATTAAGAATGCTGTGCACTTCCTGCAGAGACTGAGCCCCCCGGCACACTGTCACGCAGAGACCAGCACACAGAGAGCCCCCCGGCACACTGTCACGCAGAGACCGGCACACTGTCACGCAGAGACCAGCACACAGAGAGCCCCCCGGCACACTGTCACGCAGAGACCAGCACACAGAGAGCCCCCCGGCACACTGTCACGCAGAGACCAGCACACAGAGAGCCCCCCGGCACACTGTCACGCAGAGACCAGCACACAGAGTCTGAAATTAAATTTAATCAATATGTTGATTGGGTGTTATGTACCAGGATACACAGATGATCATATTTAGCTTATACTGCTTGAGTTTAATCCAACCTTGGCTTTGCATAAAATATATATTAAAGTACCAGATGTTTGTTTTTTATGAATAACACAATTTTATAATGTGCAAAATGTTGTTAAAAAGTAATAAACATAAATAAATAACAGTCAAATATATCTAGTAACTGCCTAATAATATATTCCTGACACGTGCCTGTTTCTTTTTGTATTGCCTGCTTCTAAACCTCTGTTGGGGGCTGATATTGTTCTCATCACTCTCCTTGTGCTATGCTTTGCAATGCTCTTTCACAAGCATCTTACAAACTGTCTACTTGGTATGAATTTCAGGCCAAAGACCATCCTGCTCTGCTTGAAATCTTGAAAGACACACGTCTATCTAAGTTTAAGTATACAGACCTTCTAAAAGAGCATGCCAGACGAATGGAGTTTGGTGAGGAGGTCAAAAGTTTTAAGGTAAGTCTGTTACTTTAGTCATTCACTAAATAACAATTTAAAGTAAATACCAACTTTTACTCCAGTTGTAAACACAACACCATGATGTAGCAACCATAGAATGAAGATCCATTACCCAAAATTCATTCCAAAGATCCTCTGAATCTCTGGACTGAAACAGTCTTTTATCCCTTTTTATACCAATTTTCTTTAGAATGTAGAGCAAGATAAGAAAGCACAAATATCAGGCTCCACGAGTCTTTGCTCACACGTCAAGTATCTTTAAATTCACTTTTTCCAAGGTGGATTAAACACAATACTTTTTTTGGTATTTTCCCTTATGAAATTTGCCAAAAATTTGCCAGCACTGGCAGCAGCAGTGGCGCCCACGAACCGCTAAATGGTGATGCTGATTTTCAGTGCCCATACCATAGAGTTAGGGTTATGTACACTTTTAGGGCTACTGTGGGGGTTAGGGTAACCTTCTAAGGTGATAACTTGTGTGAAATATCTGCAGCGCTGCAAAATATCTGCAGCGCCATCTAGCGGCCACTTGCCGGCACTGCAGCTGTCGGTGGTGAATTTAAAACGGGATAGTTCCTTTTTTTCTCTTTGCTGGTTTAGTGTTAATTTTCTGAAATTAATATACTTTATATAATATAATTACTGACAGGCTAATTTGAAACACTACACTTCACACTCTGTGTATTCATGAGCTGCAGAAGGCAGAGTGAAACAGGTACAAATTGGATGATTTTAGGCAGAAAAAACTAAGCTTTTATTCACTTTGTAATAAAATAAAGTACATAAAAGTAAATAGATACACCACTATATTATATTCCTATTTTAAATTCGGAAACCTTCCATGTCCCTACATTTTTTATATATATGGTAGAGTGTCTGGATCTGTTCCATTTCATAGCCGTTTCCCGTCAGAACAGTGGGGTTGAGCTCTGCGCCGCAGCACCTGGTGGTGGAAAAATGTACTGCAGGCAAAGAACTATTCCATCCTCACACGTGACGCAACTCGAACAGCGCTACAGCAAGGCCATCGCTAATTTCACGCGGGCAATCTGCCCCCCAGGGACTCGGGCACGCCTCTCGTAGCTCAAGGCCTCTTCTGTTGGCGCGCCTTATGAGCCAGATCGGAGGATGGAATAGTTGTTTGGCTGCAGGTGGTGCTGTGGCGCATCCACACACCCCAGTCTTCTGACGGGACACGGCTATGAAATAGACTAGGACCTAGTGTCTGTGTTGTGGAGATCCTCGCTGGTACAAAGGAATGTATTATTATTATTATCATTTTTATTATTATGTTTTTCTTGTGTTTCAAGCATGCTTAATAGAAAATGTAATATTTTTCTATCCCTTTTTAAGAGTGGTATATATGTGTGTCTATATAAAGATAAGTATAGATTTACCTTTATTCTAGGAGAATGTCATTACGTCTTTATCTTTTCAGCATGAATACATCACGGCAGAGGAACAGGAAGACTTTGGTATGTTTCTGAAAAGAAAACCTCAATATGACTTTATGTTTAATGGCAGACCCAATGTTAAAATAATGCATGGATTTTATCTCATCCAACCACATCCCTAAGAATTAGTTGCTAAGCACATAAGCAACATAAACTTAAAGGGATATCTAAGTGAGCTGGATTAATACATGTCTGCTCTCTGTAAGCAAAAAGCAGCCTATGTGTATGCAGCAAATCTCATAAAATATATATATTTTTTTTAATATTTAAAAATCCCTCTAATGATTACGTGGACACCCCCCCCCCCCCAATTGGCATGCAGCACACAGGGAGCAATATTAACCCACTATTTACCAGCTGTTGCTTGCTCAGCCAATCTCCTTAATTAACCTTAATTTTAATCTGTCAGAAATTACAATACAATAGATTTTGCTAACTGCAAGGTAAGTGTTTAAATGTTTAATTTGGTATTTTTTCATGCAAACATTTTTTTTCATACACTTCTGATTCTCCTCCATCAGATGCAATGATAATCCAGGAAATTTACATATCCCTTTAATTAAACTTTTATTGTGATGAGAATTGTTTATTGTGATAATTTAGGTTGATACTATGGACTAAATAACCCACTCTGAGAGCAACCTCTTTTTATTCACTTGTTCCTTTTACAGGGATAAATATCCTGTAGTATATCAGTTTGGTCTCACTCAAAAGAGCGATCCAGCCCTGAAATACCAGGCAATTCTACCCTGAACGGGAGAAACAAACCTCAGAAGTACATTCCTTGATTGGGCCTTGTCAGTTAGGTGTAGCTAATAATTCCTTAAGGCAAGCAGTCCACGTCTTAGTCCCCCATCAACCTTTTATGGCGGCTAAACCCTAAGCTTCATTTGGATAAATAAAAAGTATAAAAACACTGACTCATTATCAAGACCTATTTTCTAATGTAAAAAATAAAACAATTCTTTCCATGTCCCTTTAAAATGCTTTGTTGGGCCTTGGAAAAAGTAATACACAATCTTTTTGTTTTCCTATTTGTTTCTGCAAATGCGATTGTAATGCTGATCTGACAGAATAGTGATATAAGAATAGAAGAGAAACAAAAGTAGTTTAGTGTTATTCTCGCCTTTCATTTATTAGAATTTCTCTGATTCCATTTGACTGTAATATTCGTAATGTAAACTCATTTGGAAGCTGTGGACTGGTGAACCTTTAGTATTTTAACCAGTAAAATGTACAGTGCATATATAGAATATTTTTTTTATTCTTTTCTTTTATTCTTTTCCTTGATCACAGAGGCGGAGGGAATCCATTCACTGTAAGTAGATTTGTTTCAGGAATGTTAGTCATGCTGTTCTTGTTTAGACACCTTAAATAATTATTTAGCCAAAAATTAGAAGGTATAGCAAATTTAGTGTAACACTGGAGGAAATTTACTAAGCATTTTATCACCTGATCTGAGGTGAGAAGTGTGTTTCACTGCAAAGAAAATAATCAAGATGTCATGAGATGCACTTGAGATGCTTATTAAAGTCCCCCAAGGAGTCTGGCATGCTAGATGATTTTCAATCTGTACTGCTATTTGCTGATCAGGGAAGAAAGCAATTCGTGATATGCATATTCTTTTTTTAGTTTTTTCAGTCGTATGTTAAATTTGCTTAAAATAGATTGAGTTATAAATTAAAAAAACAAAAACAAATCATGAGAGACTGTAAGAACTGTAAAAAAATTGTATACAGGAAACCTCTTAGACAATTGTGAAAATGTGGGCCTAAATGTTTATGCATAGACAGTAGCCTTACTAATATTTAATATTTTTGGAAATCGGGGAATCCATTGAAAAGAAAATTAACACGTTTATAGACTATGTATAAAATAACCTCAATCATCTTTCTCCCTACTAAATCATATATATTCTTCTTCCCCAGGCTTGAAGACCGGAACAAAAAAGTAGGTTTCTTTTATATTTTTTATTTATTACCAGATGATTTTTATTTTTTGTGTATCTAAGTATGTAACTGGCCTTTCATTGATAGAAAGGATTATTTGTTGTATACATTTTTCACTCTCTTTATAACACTTTGGCTAACTATTTTACTTTACAGTGAAATCTGTTTCATGAAGAGAGGTGAATAATATGTATATTGCAGTATAAAGGAATACCTTTTTTATTGAAGAAAAAATATTATTTGAGTGACAAGCTCTCAAGAGATGTGACTTTTCTTTTTCAATTCTAAAGGAATACAATTAAATGTTAACTGATGTTTATTCACAAGTGATTGGGGTTGAAAAAAATATGAAAAAAGCGATCAATAACAGACACATGAGAAAGATGAGGTATGGCAGAGAAGAGGCTGCATAAGAGAGATACAGCTAGTATTATTAGTATAAAAGCAATGGTGACGTTTATAAAATTGTCACTGTATATACTCTGCACCATCGTAGGGAATGTTGTTTACATTTTTAAATTGATCTTGTAGTCTTCAACCTGTGCTCCAAATCTGTCTCCTCCTAATTCTCCATAGCGGTATATGGTTTACCTTTCAAAAACTATCTTGCATATCTGTCACTTTTTTTCAGTATTGATTTTTTGTCCAGACATGTCTACTAAACTAAATTGATTATTTGTAATGATATCAGAGTGAGAAAAGAGAAATGTTATTTTCCAACAGAACCGTTTTATAATAAGGAACCCACTTGACAGGCCAAAATTAGGCACTCTCACTGTTTAGGTTCTCGTCTGGGTTGGGTTGCATAGTATTGATACTCACATCGAACACCACAGGTTTGTAATGCAGATATTGTCAAATGGTAGCATACAATATGATAACCTAAATCCTGTACTAAAGAATCGCAGTGCTACCCACAAGACAGTATACTTTATGCAGGCAGTCACACATTTTTGTAGAACAAAGTACAACATTAACTGAGAGGTAAACATCGTGCAACTAAGGCTTGATACTGAACTCTTTCCTAGGAAATGTCCTACCTGTCCATTGGGTGCTTATTTGAAGAGTAGGATTGGGGTACATTCGACTGGTCATGCGCTTTATTGCCAGCCAGTCGGCCATCCTAAACCGTACAAATAACATGGAAACATGGCAACCATTACACATTATAGCAAATGTACTTCCTCTGAGTTTGTCTAATGGTCCTTTCATAGTGGCCTTCCCAGTGGTATTCATGTAATATAAATATATCTGATGAAGTCCAAGACAAGATTCTTACAAAAGGCTTGATATATGGAGATTGAATTTAAATATATTATATATTAAATTATTGATGCTATATGCTGTCTCCCTAAATCAGGATAAATGATACAGCTTTGTAATATGTTGGCTAAGACCACAGAATTGATATTTGTGTCTGAATTTATACAGGGATACAAGTAGCCCCAGATGTTCATGTTTTATAAAATAATAGTATTTGTTCTATGAAAAGTGATTGATCATAAGATGGGAATATAATAACTTTTCAAATTCATTTTTGGATCCCTCTGTTGCAGTCTCATAAAATGCTTACAAAGGACCATCGCAGTGACAATCAGTCACTGACTTTATACCAGTCTGACTGTGGATAACTCTAATCTATGTTGTGTAGGAATTTACTGCTGATGGAATAAGTAGCAAATAAACACAAAAATCGGTGCCTACTTTCAACTCTGTCTGGACTATGAGCTTTTGCTAAAGTTATATTTTTTCCCACCATACCAAACAATAGTAACTTGTATTCTATGTAACCAAAACCATGAGGGAGGGGTCTTGGAATGGACACCACTAAGTAGAGTGCTATTTAGAATAGCACCCAATTATTGTATATATTGGTCATTAAACAAATGTTATTCATGTTCAAGAATAGCAATACTAGGTTTAAAAAATAACCATGTTCTGTTTTATTTTCAACCTCATGTACATATTAAAGACGGCCATGAGCAACGTTCCAAAAGTTGGCCAAAAAGGTAAGTGTCTATGCATGTGTACGTACCATGGCTTTGCTTTACTTCTTTGAATAATGAATACAAATACCTTGTACAGTTATCCATGAAGATGGTGGCTTCTGATATTACCCCTTTAATGCAGTTGAAAGAATGAATGTTTATGAGTGCTCCTGTTTTGGACATCCTGTGACATTTTTCTTTCTTTAAAAAGGGCATGGGAAATATAATTTTATACTGGCAAGTCTAAGTTTGACAGATTTATTGTAAATCTTATTTATGATTTATTAAAGCAACATTAAGGGAATGGTCAATGACAGATGCCAGATGCAATTATAATATATTCTAACCAAGAAACTAAAAACATATAAATGTGTGAGGCATTTCAAGCCTTTGTTCCACATATTGTGATATGAATTATGTGAATGCAGCAGTTGATGCCCCCAGCTCATTTTATTAACTTGTGTTTTGTTACAGTAAATGTGGTGAAAATTCTCATTTTTAATTTTCAAGTACAAGGCATAGCATCTGATAATATGAGAATCAGTAGTGTATGAAAACTTTTTTTTTGCAAGTTTGCAAGCAGTTGATTAACATCCTGCATATCCAAGCTAAAATTAGCAAAAAGTTCATAATTTTGTTTTGGCCGATCACAGGCAGTTATACATTTTGATACATTGTAGCAATCTGTGATAGCAGTTTGTGCAGGAAGGAATCAGACACTACTGTGTAAAATCTCTGCATTGAGCTGCTGCTGGCTTGAAGGTTAGTAAAGGGTTAACATTTGTACCCAAATGCAGTGTTTCTATTGGGAGGTTCCCTGTGCCTATGTAAGCAGCTCTAGGGGTGTGGAAAACAATTTTTATTTTTAAATAAAATAAATCTGTATGTGTATAGAATGACTCAATGTAATGCATGTGTTAGATTAGAAAAACACATGGAAACTTAGATACACCTTATAACAAGTGTCCAGGTTATGGTTTCATTTTGCTTTCTTGCATGCTGCAGTTTATTACTTTCTCAAATGGATGCATACTTGTAAACTATTGAGCTTCCCTGTAGTCCTGCTGAGAGCATTGGCACGTTTTTCTGTATGTAGATACAAACTTGCTGTGTATTCAAAGTCTCCTCCCATCTCAGGAGGTTGATCGGCTGAAGATGAAATGGTAGATTCCACAGTAACATAATTGTCTTGAAAAATATATTATTATATTATATTTTTAGATTCTAAACACATTACATATTTTCAATATTAGTTCTTTAAATTATTACATTTAAAAATATGACCACAGTGGGTCTTTAATACATTTATCACCTCAGTCTGTGTGTACAGAGTTATATTATTTTTAGTTACATTTATTTTTGTGTTGCCATGTTTTTACTGGATTAGAAAGTGTAAGTTTCAAAGCATACATTGATTATTATTTTTTTGTTGTTGATTTTTTTAATAATGTTACACAGCTGTAAACATTTCTTTATTTCCTTTATTTAGGTTTTAGGTGTAACTCTGTGGTTGATTATATTGAAGATCCATTCAGAACGGAACCGTTAGTTGGTAAGATGTATGAAGATGTTTGTTTCCATATGCGGCAGTGCTGTTTTGGTGAATAGATCCAGATTCATTATTCTTAATTACCCTATGTTAATTATAGTCAGGACTTGTACAATGGAAGATAAGCACCTGATTGTGACCTAGTTGATAACACGTTACATTTTCTACAATGTTTGTTTTCTGTAGCTCTTTATGGCAGAAAAGTATACAAAATGCCACGTTGAGGCAGGGGATTGTGTTAGGTTCTTGCCCTTCCTTTGTTTTCTTTCACTTTTGTTTGAGTGAAATCGTGTTAGATTTTTTATGCACCCAGCTGCTGACACTTGCAATGTCCTCTCAACAAGCATGGCAGGCCCAGTCATGCTCTCCCATGCTTCTTTATTGAGACATTTATTTGCATGTATGGCTTAAAGGGATATGAAAGTTCCTGGATGTTACTACTGTAGGTATATAACATACCCATGTATATATTTATTTTATGTACTTTATTTTAAGCATCTGCCTACTGCAGTGTAAGTAGACACATACTCTGTAGGGATAGAGGTGCATCACAGTGTCATAGCCTATCAGGAACCAGGTCTCAGCTGCGTGTTGCAGAATGTTGCTGAGATGGTTACCAATTGGTTAGTATGAGACTCTGCATACCCAGTACAGCACAGTCTGTGTCTTTATGAGCTGTAGAGGTCAGACCCAAGCAGATAATATTTGTTTGACTTCTTAAATACATAAAGTACATAAAAGTAAATAGATACACAGGTATATTCTGTACCGAGTAAAATGGAGTGATCTTCCATATCCCTTTACTTCTGATCTGTAATTCATATCACATTTTTTCATAAGCTTAATAATCTGACTCCTCATAAACATTGTTGGATCATTTATTACCTTAGCAAGAGTAGTCATTAGATATGGACAGTCTATTTCCCATTCAATGTATAAAACATATGTTAAGCTTGATTCATGTTATGCTACATTCTGCTTGTCTATAGTTTGTAAAGTGTTAGAAAGGGTTGGTCTTGAAAGCTTTCTCATAAAATCTACACAATTTGCTGTTAAAATGCAATACTGCTATGGCCTTATTTCACTTGCTTTCTGCTTCCACATAGGAAAAGCATTTGGTCCTATACTGACTGGACTAGATTTTGCTGCAACATATCTTTACAATTACTGTACTTTTGTTCTTCTGACCAAAGTACACTATGTTGAAAATTAAGTTTTACTAGCTACTTGCCCGTTGACGGGAATCACATTTTAACGCTGGGAATGCTGTACATTCGGCGCTCCTAGCGAGCCCCGTGCTGAGCACCTTTGGCGCTCATTCCGAACCTCTCCCTCCGTCTACTGTACGGGCCTTGCTTTGACACTTATTGCAGGCCTTGTCAACCCACAACTTTCATGCTTCGCAATGATCACCTTCGGCACTCATCGCGAGCCCCGCAATAAGCCCTTTTGGCTCGCCTCCGGTCTACTGTACAGGCCTCACAATGAGCGCCTTCATTGCAGCCCTCGCAAGTTTTGTGCCATGTGTCTCTTTCCATCATTTTCTCCCTGTGTCTTTGTCCTCTGTGTGTCTGCTGAATGTTTGCGTGCGCCGACTGCCGTTGGTTTTATTTTCAAAGTCCCGCGTGCCTGGCGTTGTTCGTGTGTGTTACTGGCTTCACTGTCGTGTATTTTCTAAGTCCTGCGTGCCTGGCATTGTTCGGCCTTGTTTTTATCCTGTTTCCACATTTTAACGTTTTTTTGGACGCCATTTTTTTCCTCGCTTAGCCGATTTTTCGATCCTCGAAAAACGCGAAATATGGCTGAAATTCAGTTGCAACCTCACTCCCAAGCATCCTGGCTCTCCCCCTGTGCTATGTGTGAGTGTGTTCACGACCCTGACGAGAAAATGCAGCACCAGAAAAACATCTAAAGAAGAATGTATCTGAGCGACTATGTTTTTTGGGGTCTTTGGAGTTCCGCACCTGAACCAATTACGGCTGTTAAATTAGTAAACTGCGTGCCTCGCAATCAGCGGGGAAAGTGCTCCGTTTTTCATTGGCTATGTTTATGCTGTTTGAAAGTCCTGCTGGCCTCGCGGTGAGTGCCTGTGGCGCTCATTGCAGCCTAACTCCTGCTGCCCTCGAGGTGAGTGCCTGTGGCGCTCATCGCGAGGCCTGCAATGAGCGACCAACATATATATATATATGTTGGCAAATATTCTACTTTACATAAAATTTTATAAAGAAAAAAAATAAAAGGCCATTGCAAGGGGCCAACTTTCATAAGTTTTAAGCGTTAAAAATCAGTATAAAAAACCTATCTAGAAATTAATAAAATATGTGAAAATGTACATCTTTAGGCTGGCGTTCCTCCCATCCGTTACAAGCTGTGGCAGAATGTATATCTAGGCCATTACCATGTTCATTTAACATTTATTTTTACTGTGTTCTGTTCAATCTAACATTGAAAATTTCACTCTTCCCCCTCTTTTTAGGTTTACAGTACGTGGTAGAAGTGAAGATGCTTGGATCTTCCAAGGTTGTCTTGAAGTGCAACCTGTGCATTTGCAGTGGGGAAGTGGTTACAATGATCCAGCATTTAATTGGCATGCAACACATTAAGAATTATTTTGTGAGTCCGATTTTGTTCTTTTAAAACAGCGTAATATCTGTGTTGTAACATTGTTAACTGCCATAAAGCCATACATAGCAAAATTTTATGTACAAGTACCCTCTTTCCTCGTTCCTAAGACTTGTTAAGAGAGAAAAAAACAATACATTATTAACACTGGAGGCTATATATACAGTATATAGAGCTCTATTCTGTTTCAGACAAGTAAACTAGTTTCAAATGTAATTTCAGCAGCAGGACCTTTTTTCGGTAATGTTAAACATGTATTCAATGTAGTTCACTCACAATATTAAGGATCTCACCCGACATCTGTAAATCCTGTCTTGCCAGTAAAACATCATTCTTAATATTACACCAAACCAGGCATTTAACTTAAATTACTGATGAGCCACAGCTCTAGGAACAAACAGAAAATGAGAATGTCATTGTATCTTGTGTGTATATATAAGTACAATGAGTAAGAATAAGCACCTATAAATGCAAGTATGCATTTTGTAAGGTTGATAAGAAAATTTGCAGATGGAGCTAGACCTTTAAAAGGTAATGCATTAAAACATCTATTTCTAGTCCATGTGAGTTTCCTGATATGTATTAACCTCTTGAGTACTGGATTATGTGTTACTCTGAATGTTGTATAATGACATGAACATAATAATAGAAATATCATATTTTTCAATTCCACATGTGTGCCTGTTGGAATGTAAATTGTCAAATTCTGAACTTCCATGATTTTTTATTGTTTTTTTTAATACTTTTTCCTATTTACATGTCTGCCATAATTTGCAAGTGCTGGATTTCATGTGAAAGTAGGATACAAGAGTCACTTGTACGATTTCGAATGTCACAAAATCAATGGGAAAGCTTGCCGTAATTTGTGGGTCTGGCTTGCCGTAGTCATCAGGGGTAGCTCTCTCTTACAATACGACTCCGAGCGGTGAATAGCTAGGAAAAGTGCCGGGGCACATTTTGGCTGTGTAACTTTTCAAAATTCTGTTGTTGTTTAGTCGTTCAGACTTGTCAGTTTCCCTGTGAACCTATGGACAGCACACTCCAGGTACATCAGGATCTTCTTGCAGTCCAAGGCACTCTAAGCCGTTTTCGCCACAAGTCAAGGACCTCAATTCTACGACGCTCAGGCTTCTTTATGGCCCAGCTCTCACATCCATATTTTACTACTGGGAATGCTATGAGGACCTTTCTTGATATTGTAATAGCTTTACTTTTTACTAGCTTGTCCAAGCTTGCCATAGCTTTATTTCATGGCTACAGTCACCATCTGCAGAGTTCTTGGATACCAAGAAATTAAAATCTGTCATTGCCTTCACTTCTCCCCCATCTATTTGCCATTTGGCTTTCTAACGTTGAGCAGTAGGCCAGCTTTTGCACTCTCTTCTTTTACCCTCATCAATAGACCCTTTAGTTCCTCCTCACTTTCAGCCATCAGAGTAGTATCATTGGCATATCTGAGGTTGTTGATATTTCTTCCAGCAATATTGATTCCAGCTTTGGAGTCATCCAGTCCAGCCTTACGCATGATTTATTGTGCATATAAGTTGAATAAATAAGGTGACAATATACAACCTTGTCCCATTTCTTTCCCCGATCTTGAACCATTCTTTTGTCCCATCTTTGGTTCTCACCGTGGCTTCTTAGTCCACAAACAGATTCCTCAGGAGGAGGATGAGATGATCTGGTACTCCCATCTTTTTAAGAACATGCCACATTTTGTTGTGATTCACACAGCCAAAGGCTTTAGCATAGTCTATAAAGCAGAAGTAAATGTTTTTCTGGAGCTCTCTTGCTTTCTCTCTCTATTGGACATTGGCAATTTGTTCTCTTGTGCCTCTTCCTCTGCAGGCAAGCTTGTAGGATCTTAAGCATTCCCTTGCTGGCATGTGAAATGAGTGCAATTGTTCGATAATTGAAGCACTCTTTGGCACCAACTTTTTTGGGATAGGGATGTAGTCTGACTGATGGACTTTTCCAACCCACTATTGAGGTTTCCAAATTTGTTGGCATAAGGCAAGCAACACTTTCACAGCATCTTCTTGTATAATTTTGAATCGTTAAATTGGGAGTCCATCACCTCCTGCAGCCTTATTATCAGCAAAGCATCCTAGGGCCCATCTCACTTCACTCTCCAATATGTCTGGCTCCAGCTCATTGGACAAACTTTTGAGGTCATCACATCAGTTAAGATCCTTCTTGTATAGATCTTCAGTGTATTCCTGCCACCTCTTCTTTACATAATAGGCAATTGAATAAGGCCCATAGTTGGCACTTTCTGGTTAATATCAGTAACCAAAGACAAACCAGCAATGGTGCGTTTCTGTAGGTGTGGCTAATTCAGAAAATATATATCCTGTTTTAATTGTTTTTGGTTTGCCTTTTTTAATAACTTGAAAACAAGTTATTTTTAGTTTTTCCTTGTTCCAATGGAGAATGCTAAAAGGTTCCTTTCTTTCTATATGTATCTACAGTGGGGGGGGGGGGGGGGGGGGGGGGGGTATTTGATCCCCTGCTGTTTTTTTACGTTTGTCCACTGAAATGATAAGTCTATAATTTTAATAGTAGGTGTATTTTAACAGAGAGACACAGAATAACAAGAAAAACGCATGTCAAAAAAAGTTATTATTTGATTTGCAGGTCAAGCAGGAAATTTAGTACTTGGTGGCATAACCCTTGTTGGCAATCACAGAGGTCAGATGTTTCTTGTAGCTGGCCACCAGGTTTGCACACATCTCAGGAGGGATTTTGTCCCACTCCTCTTTGTAGATCCTCTCCAAGTCCTTAAGGTTTCGAGGTTGATGTTTGGCAACTCAAACCTTCAGCTCCCTCCATAGATTTTGTATGGGATAAGGTCTGGAGACTGGCTAGGCCACTCCAGGACCTTAATGTGCTTCTTATTGAGCCACTCCTTTGTTGCCTTGGCTGTATGTTTTGGGTCATTGTCGTGCTTGGATACCAAATCCACAACCCATTTGCAATGTCCTGGCTGAGGAAAGGAGGTTCTCACCCAAGATTTGATGGTACATGGCCCCGTCCATCGTCCCTTTTGATGCAGTGCAGTTGTCCTGTCCCCTTAGCAGAAAAACACCCCCAAAGCATAATGTTTCCACCTCCATGTTTGACGGTGGGGATGGTGTTCTCGAGGTCATAGGCAGCATTGCTCTTTCTCCA
>CM050166.1:233964290-234121790 GCA_027410445.1 Discoglossus pictus
TCCTAATATGTCTTCTCTTTTGTATTCTTCATTGTATCTGGCACTACTCTTGACTGGTTGGAAAAACATGAAACAAAAATAAAAATACACCAGAAATAACTCACATTTGTCTATGCATAAAAATACTCAATGTATATTCTTCTAAATTAGCCTATATGTCCTTCAGTCAGGTGAGGAGCACCAGCTTTTCTCACTCTTGTTTTATTTATGAAAAAGGTAACCCAATCCCAGAGTCTGAATATTCAGGCCGATGACCTCTTGCAGAACCCAGGAACCACCTTCTACGTGTTTTGTCTCAAAAACAGTAAATTATGTTCATAGACTGGTCATAGACTGCACTGGTAACTGAACGGCAGTATGACAACTTTTTATTTTTTATGTAACGTTAGGCACATCTATTAAAATAGCTGCATAATTGGTCTAGATCCACTAGCATCCCGGTGTTGTACGGAAAAAAGATTTTAACAAAAATGCCTACAATTTACACGTGTGCTGATGTTGTTAATTTGTTGCAAACTTCACTAGTTTTTTTTTTTTTTTCTCCCAATCGACAGCGGCCCTTTTAACTGTTGTATCCGTATAATGTACTTTATCCAATGTGAACAATAATTAGAAATGTTATTATAACCTTAGAATAAATGATGTCAGTAATTATATGGAACTCCCTATGTCTCTCTGTGCTCCCTGTGTCTCTCTGTGCTCCATGTGTCTCTCTGTGCTCCCTATGTCTCTCTGTGCTCCCTATGTCTCTCTGTGCTCCCTGTGTCTCTCTGTGCTCCCTGTGTCTCTCTGTGCTCCCTGTGTCTCTCTGTGCTCCCTATGTCTCTCTGTGCTCCCTGTGTCTCTCTGTGCTCCCTGTGTCTCTCTGTGCTCCCTGTGTCTCTCTGTGCTCCCTGTGTCTCTCTGTGCTCCCTGTGTCTCTCTGTGCTCCCTGTGTCTCTCTGTGCTCCCTGTGTCTCTCTGTGCTCCCTGTGTCTCTCTGTGCTCCCTGTGTCTCTCTGTGCTCCCTGTGTCTCTGTGTGCTCCCTGTGTCTCTGTGTGCTCCCTGTGTCTCTCTGTGCTCCCTATGTCTCTCTGTGCTCCCTGTGTCTCTCTGTGCTCCCTGTGTCTCTCTGTGCTCCCTGTGTCTCTCTGTGCTCCCTGTGTCTCTCTGTGCTCCCTGTGTCTCTCTGTGCTCCCTGTGTCTCTCTGTGCTCCCTGTGTCTCTCTGTGCTCCCTGTGTCTCTCTGTGCGCTCCCTGTGTCTCTCTGTGCGCTCCATGTGTCTCTCTGTGCGCTCCCTGTGTCTCTCTGTGCGCCCTCGCCCTCTGTGCGCCCTCACTCTCTTTCCATTGGCTGGAGGCTTGTTTTGTTAGAGGTTGCCTTGTTAAATGTTGCTATTATAAATTATTAAATAGGAATATTATGTGTGATCAATGCATGATTAAAATAAATTGCTCCTCTTGCTGCATCATTATGGTGAAAGGGTAATAGTTTTTGGTAACTTACATAGGTTAGTGGATGAATGTATACTATAACAAGTACTATAAACAAATTGTGATCCGATAAATTGTATGAGTGAAATGGAAAGTGTATTGGAAAGCTTTTCTTACTTTAATGTATGCCAACTAAAACTCCAGACTGTTACAATCATTTTACCGTAATTTTCATGTTGGTTTTCATTATATTAATTGTTCTTTATAAAGCAACAATGATGGTTAATTATTATTATTATTATTATTATTGCATGTCTGTGTTTTAGTGGGCTGAGGATTACTTTTGATTATTGTACTAAAGGTTGTTTAAGTCATTATCTTAAATGTATACCCATTTTTACATAAGAATTGCTAAAAAGCTGTATTTATTGCATTAATAAACTACAGATATTCATGATCTCACCGGTACATTTGCCTAACTCTGTGCTCTCTCTTAGTTTGAATATATCTCTTCCAATCAAAAACAAAGTTCAGGTATGTAACGGACAAAAAGTACCAAATGTTTTTTTAGGGGGAGCAGTTTTGAACTTGTTGTTATGCTAATTTTGTCACAAAAACTTGGTGTTAAAGGACGACTGTAGTTTGTAAATCACTCACATACTTGTGAAATATGTAACAAAATAACATTAGCAGGTATGCAGAATAGGAACATAATTATTTTCTTAGAGAATTGTTTTCATTGTGTCTGCCATTGAATTCTGTTAACTTTTCTATTTAGAGAACAGTTGTCAACAGAAGTGAATAAAGAATATGTCTGACTCTACATTCCCTCCCAGGTTGCAAATACTTTTAGGAACTTTTTAGACAAAATGTCTGTCGCCAATAAAGTAAAACTGAATAAAATTGTTAAAAATGAAAAGCTTCACTAACTTTGCATCAAAACATGTCACTTTAACCCATGAGCCCTTCCATATTAGATAGCTGATTTTCCTGGAAACTGAGGTTTGAGGGTTATGTTGGTGTGATCTATACTTTAAGTTGTTTCCTATTGTTAAATTCCCCAGCATTGTGGAAGCCTTTTAACAGAGCTGAATAGAGATCATTTATGCATCTAAGCCACCTCCAGTGACTAATCCTCTTATGAAAAAAAAAAAAAATGCTCCCCTAATACTCCATTAAATCAATAATTGAATGTAACAGTTAAAAATTAGAAGTTGTGCTTATATATTTTTTAACATTCTAAAAAAAAAAGTGAGCTCTTCAAAATGGCATACTATAAATATGACTTTTGTGGTCACTTTAAAGAGCATCAATCGTATTTTGAAAATTGAACTTTTGTGTAACTTTTTTCAGAAATTATGTTTTAATTGTTGAGGCATAGTTTGCATTGAAATACATCTGATTCTTAAAGGACCAATGAAAACAGCACAATGAAAACAGATATTGGTTTGAAAACTCTGAGTGAGGCTAAGCCTATTTAATTAGGTAAAAAGTCATACAGCTAGTTTTTAACGAGAAAAAAATGTTGATGCCTCTGCAGGACCCTGGAGGGATCCATGATATATTGGTGGCAGTTGTATGTGTGTGAGAGAGGTGTTTACATTACATACCCCTATCATTCAGCTTTTAGGATGTAATGTAACAAACACCAAATTGATTCCTGTACTCCTTAACGGAGTCTTCAAAAACTCATATCTCAGAAACGTGGCTGCTAATGTTGTTCGTTTAGTACATATTTGACAAGTGTTTTTTGTTTTGTTTTTTGTTGTTTTTTTACTGTAGTGGGTTGTTTCACATAGTGTGAAGTTGTGATGGTTACTTTCTGTAGTACAATAATTGCCATATTGATCATGGTGAGAGATTTCATCCTACCATACCTAGGAAAGATAGGTCTGCCCCTTTGAGTGGCAGTTGTAAGTCTCTGTTGTGCTATCCTGCTGCAAGTCTCTGGTTTCACTACTGCAGCTGCTGTATCCTACACTGCTACTTACAGCTATTCCAATGTGGCTGGTCATACATGCACCAAATACTCTGCTCCGTTCCATCATTCTCCATTGTGTCTGCTTCCAGTACCTTTTGCTGCAGTAGCTGTCTTCTGCCTTGCCAGTCTACTTCTAAAACTGCCTGTCACTGTATGCTGCAGTGTCTGTCTGTGCAAGTTTTGCCTATCTATTATTTAATAAATTCTTAAAGCAACCTCACCACTGGAGGGTCAGAATTTGAAGTCTGAGTATCCGGGTTCATGGCAGTTCTTTCATCAACAAATCTTTCTAGGAAGGAGAATTTCTTGTTTTTTTCACAAATAGAAATTGTACTTCATTTAAACACTAGTTCTTAATTCTGAAGCTATTTTGCCTCTCTGTATATATAATTAAAATTGAGAATATTTTTCCATTTTTATTTTATTGTAGATGACTGGAAAGCACCAGTGGAAAGTGAGAATTCAATGTAAGTATATTTGTTTAAGGAATTTAAGAATTGCAGTCTCTTAATTCATGGTGTGTGTGTGTGTGTGTATTTTGAGGTAGGTTTCTCTTACAATAACCCAGTGTCTCTTACAGTATAAAGTGCAGTCCTTTCCTTTTTATAGTCACGCTTCAGGTGCTCTTTTGAGCGCTGCGCGTGAGTGTGCTGCCGGCTTTCTGCAGACACGCGTACTCTAGCAACATCTTTATTTAGTGGTAATGCAGTGTAGTTATCTAGCGCCATCTAGGCTTTTAGTGGTAATGCAGTGTAGTTATCTAGCGCCATCTAGGCTTTTAGTGGTAATGCAGTGTAGTTATCTAGCGCCATCTAGGCTTTTAGTGGTAATGCAGTGTAGTAATCTAGCGCCATCTAGGCTTTATTTAGTGGTAATGCAGTGTAGTTAAATAGAAAAATTAAAATTAATTATTGAGGTTAGGCATAGGGTAAGGCATAGGGTAATGGTTAGGCATAGGGTAAAAGTTAGGGTCTGTGTTTTTGGTTTATTTATAGTTTACATTTATTTTTACTCTTTTATTCTTCTGTGCTGCTCCTGCTATGTTCTGTGGTATTTTCTGTCATAGACAGTAGCAGGAGCCGCATGTGCGTTCGCCTTTTAAGAGGCTGGGGACGCGCACGCACAATGCCTCTGCAAAAGCGGTAGCACGATTAGCGCTACCATAACAGGATAGGTCCTAAAGTGCCTTTTTATTCTTCCTATTTGGGAAACGCAACATATTACAATACGCACACAGGCATTTTCCCCAAGAAACTGACACGGAAAGAGAAAATATTTGTAGACACAATAGATATTTAGAAGATTTTTGTATCTATAATAAAACATGAAATTGCAATTAAGGTATTGCAGAGTACACCAATATGTTTTGGCTTGGACAAAAATTTAATTTAAAGTGACAACATTTTGAGAGAATCTCGTGGTTTGAATCAGACCGTTGTCTCTTATGTCACTTTTAAATTGAATGTGTTCAATAAAAATATATCTGTGTATACTGCAGGCGTTTTGCACCTGTGACACTAGACGTTCATGGCTACTTTAATAATTAAAAGAATCAAAACTATTTCTCCCTACTATATTTTATCAATTTCTTTATTTTCTTTACAGGCTTGACCAGCAGAAACAAGAAGTAGGTTTCATTTCTTTTCTTAACTTTATTAAAATGTTTTTGTGTTTTTTATATGTCTTTGTCTTTATACTGTCACCATTTGTTCTTTTCACATATATAGTTAAGTTGAGTTGTCGTAGTTGTGATTTGTCGGTCACGCAATGTTAAATTTTACGGGCATGCGCAATGAGCGCAAAGGGCGCTCAATGCGAGGCCCGAAAGTTACGGGTTTGCCGAGGTCTGCAATGAGTGTCGAAGGCTCTCATCGCGAAGCCTGTAAGGTAGCGCCGAAGGCTCGAAAGGTAGAGGGGTTGGGGGTTTAGTTGCAGGCTTAAAAAAAAAAAACTGTAATTTTTTTTTCAAGCCCGTAACTCTGAAGCTGTTGGAAGGCCGCCAAAAGAAGCCAATTGAATAGAAAATTAGCTAACAACCTTACTTATGGCCAGAGGCAGGGTATCAGTAAATTAGGTAGAAAGCTAATTTCCTATTCAATTGGCATATTTTGGCGGCCTCCCAACGGCTAACGAGTTAGGGCCTTTTGAAAAAAAAGGCTTGGAGCAATACTGATTTCAGCTTCAAATATTGCAGGCTTGAAAAAAAGTTCTGCCAAGCCCACAAATGAGAGGGGCGGGGGGGGGGGGGGGAGACACAGGGAAGTAAGGGGGAGGGGAGACACAGTGGGGGAGCGGCGAAGGCGCTCATCGCGAGGCCCGCGATGAGTGCAAAAGTTACGGCCTTGCGCATGCCGCGGCCTTCAATGAGCGCAGAAGGCATTCATCGCGAGGAACGTAAAGAAGAGGGGGTGGGGGGGGGGGGGAGAGGCCTGCGATAAGTGCCAAAGGCGCTCATCGCGAGGCCTGCAAGTTGTGGGGAGAGCCTCGCATTGTGTGGCAAACCGCATTGGCAGGCTTCAAATTTTATTGCTGTTATTTTTGACGCGCAAGTGGCTAGTTGGATATAAAAATTGTATACTGTATTTTTTAGCATATAATGGAATCCTTTATTCAGTAGAGAATTACTATCCACGGCTATTTTTATAAAGAATCAAAAAGCAAATTGCATTATGTAACTGAATGCAACAAATATGCAATATATACAGTTATTGCACAAAATAATTTAAATATTATTTTTTTTTTAACTGAAATCACAATATTGTATGCATGTTTATAACTAAATATATTTAATCCTAATATAGAGTGTAAAAGTTAATAGACTGATGAGCTTTGTCATAATTAATGTTCTGTGGTTATTTCCTTATTTCTACACACACACACACGTACACGTACACGTACACGTACACGTGTCTTCAGCTGGTCGTGTTCCCCAAACAAATTTATCTTATTTTTATTTTTGCAGCCACACTAAAATACCCTAAGATCAAATATTCAATACATATTCTATTTAGCTGGATATCTGTCTGATATTTCCAAATATATCTGTTGGCAAAACCTCTAAAGGGGAGACTAATCATCTAAATGTATATTTTGCCAGCACAGTGCCCCTAAGAATGTCTGATATATATTTATATATTTATTTATATATATATATATATATATATATATATATATATATATATATATATAAACCTTGTATATAATTATGTATCTTTGCAATTTTAATATCTTTAATTGATTCCATGTTAAAGGCGGACCTAAGTTTGCTGTAATTTCTGACAGTTGTCCATTAAGGTAAACATCCCCTCCAAACCCAGGCAAAATTAGCAGGAAATTAATAATTTGTTTTGGCCAATCAGGAGAAAGCAAAGTTTAGCTGAAACATTTGAATCAAACTCTGTGGTTCCTGTTTGTGCTGCAGAGCAGCCTGGGATATGTAGTGCGGCACCATGTTAGAAGGTGCTATGGCAGCAGCACAGCACACTGCAGAAGCAGGAAGGTTCACATCCCAACAGTGATTCAGGTCTGACATCACTGCTCTTCCATTGGCTGAGGAAGACACAGCAAGTGAATAATAGGTAAAAATGCTGCATGCTTTTCGGGGGGATCAGGTGCCTGTGTATATACCCCTGGGGGCGTCAGCATAATCGTTAGAGGAAATTTTAGATATTGATTAAAAAAAAATTTGTGCAGTGTGCTGCATATAGGAAGAATGTTTGTTGCCTAAACAGTGCTAAAATGTAATAATCCAGAAAACCTGGATATGCCTTTTAATAAATTAGATCTATTAACCTAACATATGGTTAATGCTTAACATATTCCATTATTTTGACATTGTAAACAAGGAGCTCATGCACACTGAATATGAAAAGCACCTTAAAAATATCCTCTGTTTGAGATTCTGAGCAGGAAATAAGTTTAACTTATTGTTAGATGTCCAAATGTGAAAAAAAAAAAATATATATATATATATATATATATATATATATATATATATATATATATATATAATATATATATATATTTTTTTATTAATTTATTTATTTAATTTTAATTTTTTTTTTATTTAGTTTTTTTAGTTGCAAAAGAAGTTTAAAGCCTTATGGCCAGCTTTCTTGAAATATTCTATTGTAGAAGTATTTACCATTTCTATTGAAAATCTATACACTTTCTATAAAAATATACATTGCCTTTGGTTCATTGGTATTGCTTATTGATTCTGGATGTGATAACTATGTTGATATAGTCTAACAGCACACTTCAGAGCATAATGAAAAAGCTTTGCATTAAGAATATGTAACGGTGTACTTGCAAAACACTTCTGCCTCTGTTGACTGAGATACCATAACCTACAGAATCCTGCATTAAAAGTTATAGAGGGCATCAAGTTCAACCTTTTTTAGATCTCCTCTGATACTTGAAACATGTGGATACATTTTTAATTGTTCCAGAAGAAGGCAAACAGAAAAAAAAACATTGAAATATTTTCAAATTTCTCATAAATGGGAGAATTCTTACCTGAACCCACATGCAGATTACTCCTCCTGTAGTTATCCGGATAACCATAAATACCCTTTTTTATTAAAAAATATTTACAACCCATTTTTATATTTCTATCGAATCACAACCTCCTTTGGTAGATAATTCCACAGTTTACCCCCCCTTACTGTGAGTTTATTTTATAAAATGACTATGTAATGATTTATAATAGCGATATGCAATATTATTTTCACTTTCAAAGGTTAGAATTTTAACCTCTAGTTCATCTGATTACATCTACCTTGATATTTATGAAGGGGGAAGGGGTTAAACTGAGGGTCAGGTCTAAAGGGTATGTAATAACTGTAATTCGGTAAGAGGGCAAGCAATCCCTCATATGTTGCCCTCAAAATAATAGCTTACTGCCAGGGTTTATTGATTTGAACACGAGTGTCCTATTAATTGAGAGCATTCTGTTTGCACGCTTTGTGCCTGAAAATGTAGCACTGGCTGTTAGACAAATCCACCTCCCCCAATTGACATTATAGTGGATGGATAGCAGCAGCTGAGTCTAAACTTTGAAAGCAAGTTTAATATTTAAAATTTATTTTTAAATTATAGAACATGATATTTATTGAAGGACCATTTAATTCAGCACAATTGTTTGCACACCACTGTAAAGATCTCATAAAATCACGTTGAAATACTTTTATAATTTTTTTAATACGTCCCTTTTTCACTGAGGATTGAATAAAGTAAATCTCTGTTTATTAGTCACTGGCATACCTCCAGACAGACCCACATAAACATTTCTGTGCAGTAAGCATAAGCTAAAAGCGTTAACCCTTTACAAATTCGTCTATACAAAGAATGGATGGCTGGAATCACCTAAATAGGTCAGGAGGTGTGGATTGACTGCTTGCTGCATTAATAAGTTCAGGGGAATTTTGCTATAAATATTTGTCTTTACCATGCCCTCACACCATGGTTTGGCATGTTATTAATCATGAAACAGTCAGTAGGCAGGACACGGTGTGTTTGTAAACAGACTTAAAACTTTAATTATGTATTGATCATTTAGAGGGCCATTTAATAACATATAAAAAATCTGAAGCATGTAATTAAAACATATCGTTCCTGTTGCTAGGGCGGTAAGTGGTCCTTTACCTGCCTAAACAGCTACCTGTATTACACATTCTCTGTACCCCTTTACCAACAAAGTCATCCTGATGTTTCATGACGTTTTTCCATACTGACCCATAGTCTTGCTTGTGGGAAACATTGCAACTATATATTTGTATGGTTCTACTGTTGAAATGCTTATAAAGAATATTCTTGCAAGTCCAATACATTGGTGTAGTTCTGTGACATACTTGCAGAGAATTGCGGTTATGCTATACATGGTGGAGACTTTCCTCTTGGAAGCCATGTAAATACTCTGTTGGGTTCTTGCAACTCCCAACAACTTCAGTGAATGTAGGTGGTCACTTTTTTATCTAAGTTAATAAAAATTTATTTATTTAAAAAATATTATTTTTTCTTATTTTATGTATTAAGGGCATACTAATAATGAACAATTGCTCATAGAAACCATCTTACATGTATTAATTTTTTTGCAGGTACTCAAAATCTAGTCTAAAATGTTTGATAGATGGGTTGTGCTGTTTATATAGCATTACGTCACCTATTGGTGGCAGCTTCCCTTTGGTCTTTTCAGATGTTGGTGAGCCACAGTTATATAGGTTTATCAGATATGTAACTTATCCACATATATCATTCCTGTTTGATTTTTTTTATATCTTACCAGTGGTGTACTGCATAGTTAGTGATATAAGAAATAAAGTAATGTGGAATTGATCCATCATCCTATGCATAATGTCTACTTTTTATTCAAATGTAACCTGTTTATCAAAAGACATCTGAATTGTTCTCAAAGGGTGAAATATCCTATATTAATATAGATCTTATTCTTGTTGGTCCATTGTCCTTGCTGTCTGATAATGTGTAGGGAAATTGCAGTTTTATCTGTAATGCCCTGGACATATTTCTTACAAATGGAATCATGTTGTTATCTTACCTCCTAGCAGATTATAGAACCTGCAGATCGACGATCACTAGCTTTACAGTATTCGGTACGTTTACCAACTTTTTATTTACCGATTTTGAAATTTAACATAAAATAGAACATTTCAATGTATCTATTATTTTGTATAAACCACACATTTACAACCACACACATAATAATAGATATTGTTATAATCAATTTACCAAATTTATTTTTTCTTCTGTTTGACAAACCTTGTTAATCTGTATATTTTCCAAACCTGTAGGAGAATTTCAAGATTATGTCACGTACAGAAGCATCACTTGTGCTTGGTCTGACAGAACATCTAAATAACGTATTGAATCTTTACCATATGAAAACCAAGGGCATTGGGGTAAGTAGTCCTATGTTTCAACACTTGTTCTTTTTAAGAATCAGAATTTGTGTCTTTGTGGTGTCTGCAATTTTCTGTCCTTTAAAATTGTTTCTTGAAATTGGAACAAATGTATCTGTGCCGCCAGATGTATTATTAAGATCTCATAAGAAGTTGCTTAGCTAGCCGTTGCAACATTGATGGCAGTGCACCTTTGCAGTCCATTGTGTTTCACCACAGGTCTTTAGATACAACTCTGTTATGAGCACAGTCATAAAGGGCCTCTATAATGCCCTAAAAACAGGAGATAGAAATCGCAGCCATTGATAACATTCGTATTTGTTCAAACATTTAATTAAACTATCAAACATTACATTGTCAGCATTCAGTTAAAACAATCACTTGTCACATCTGAAGGCCTTCCAAAATAATCTCTATAGATAACTGCCATATTCTATGTAGACCGTGCTGGGCACCTCCCTGCCAGAGCTGATACGCGATTACCAAGGAAAACCACTTAGCACTGCAAGTCTTTTTTTAATGCACAACCACAATCTGGTTTCTCTCTGGACAGACGAGAAGCTCTTGTTTCTCATGAGATCTGCTAGCAAACAAGACTTTAAACATGAAATACCTCAGTAAGGAAACCAAGACAATCAACAGCTATATAATTTGACACTTGCTAACAGAAACAAGAACGTTTAAGTTGTTAGCTCTGTATATATCGTTTTAAAAAAGTTACATTATACATATATAGTAGTGAAAATCTTAATTTTGCCTAATTTGAATGAATCTCTTGTTAAAGGTGACTAATTGGCAAGACAGGTGCAAAAACAGCTGGCGACGTTCTTGTGATGCTTAGCTGGTGATAGCTAATGCCTATGTGACAACATTGATACCTTATTCTCAGTCTAATTAACACTTTGGCTTTACCTTGCATTGCTTTGAACTGGGATTACTATGTTTCATTTAACAGATTCCAGTTGGTAGTGAAGCAAGTAAAGTACCTTCAGGACCAAAAGAACAAACCAAGGTAAATGTTTAAGATATCATTGCATATCAACTATAATAATTTCCGAAGTCTGCACAGAGCTGCGTGCATGCTGTACAGATGCTGCGAGCACAAATAGTGCGCACACATGTGCAGCTCGCTTGCTGGCATGGTGTGCGCAAATTGCGCGGCAGAGCCGTGCATGCGTAACTTATGGCTGTCACAGAGGAAGACACAGGGGAGGTGGGGGATGACACAGGGGTAGGTGGTGGGGGAAGACACAGGGGATAGGAGGAAGAGAGACACAGGGGTTGAGAAAAATGATACTGTCATTTTACTGGTACACTATAGTTGTTGACTATGGCTTCTATTCCATGGCTCCTGTAAGGTTGACTCACAGCTACAGGAGTTTTGAAAAGATAATTTGCAGAGCTTTTCTATGGCTTCACACATAAATCTTACAGACTCGCACCCAAGGAGTCTTGCCTTGAGCTCTGTGTCCTTGCAGCCTGCTCTCAAGAGAATCTCAGTAGTCATAGAAATGCTACGGAATGGTACCAACTAACTTGAAAATGCTACTCGTAGCTCTTATCTCTTTATATATTAATCTCATAAATTAAATAGAAACTTTAATGAGCACTAGACAAACTACGGCGAATAAAAAGGATTCAAAACATAATACCCACCAGTATATATAACATTTCCAATAGATCTAATATCTTATCCTACTCATTGGTTTAAATGTCTAAGGGCGAAATAAATGTGGTACAAGATCCCCACACCTGGGTTAGAAAAGAAGGAACCATATGATCTTGGTGGATGCCTCCTACCTCAGGGACTCTACCTAGTGTAGGAAGACCCTTTTCCGACTAGAGCCCTCATGCTCAAAAGGGTAAAAGTGAGTTGCCACTTATCCCAATTACCTTGGTATATATTAAGGCCTCAGCCTATTTACAAACATGGGATTCTCCCATATAAATATATACTGGTGGGAATAATAATCTAAAAACAATTAAAAAACTGACCAAACTTCACTGTCAACAAACTTGACAAAAAAATGGAGCAAAGAGTAGTAAATAATTATTATCAAGCTAATACAGATACCTTAAGTTATCATGCACAAATTGCTTTAAAGACAACTGAGATATCTATAACTATACTTGGTATAATTACTACCTCCATCTAATCACAGACATATAGCATAATTAAAATTAATAAGGAGGATACAATAGGACATAGGCATATGCATAATGCAATAATTCTACCTAGTTCGGTGCACCACAATATAATCCCCTTATAATGAATATACGCTGGCCCAATATACTTATCTTCCATTAAAGGAAAAAACAAACATGTGAGTGTAACATCACTCCGAGCCAACAAAAAACTGCTGTCTAGCGATACAATGCCTTATTCCAGATGATTGTTCCCCAAATAAGTGGCTTCTATAGTGGGTTTATGACTTCTCCATTTATGATCCACTCTCCCTGTGAGCTTGGTATTTCCCCTTAACATCCATTGCTTCCTATGAGCTGGCTATCCCCGGGCTTTGCTCTTAAAATTTGTTACCCCCTGTGAGCTGGTTGTCCCAGTATACCGCCTTAATACCTGCTACCCCCTATGAGCTGGATATCCCCTGGTATCCCCCTTAATATCCATTACCCCTATGAGATGGGGTATCCCTCATGATTCACAGTTTATCCCCTTTGTACCTGGTTATCCCCCAACTAAAGTATAATCTCTAGCATCCTTATTATGGAGGTCTGTAAGACCCCCATCATAATGTAAAGTATAACCATGCGGACCCTATGGACTACCATGACACCTAAATACAATGCATTATCATGGGGTCTCTAGGGACATCGCAAGCACTTGAATGGCTTTTCTGAGAGGAAATTATTTATTGGAGCTGTAACATGACCTGTTTTTTGTTTTTCTAGTCTGTGGAGAAACGTGATTTGGCACCTTCTGAACCTATGGATTCTGATGATGGCTCAAGCAATTTAGGTATTTGACCACCTTATATTAAAAAATATAAAATAAAATGTAGAATGGAGCTCTCTGATGATGGAATTGATGTGTCCGAACTTCTCCATAAATAACCAGTGTTGGTTACCAGTGATTCCAAATGTAAAAAAAATTAGAGTTTTTTTTTTTTTCTTTTTTTTATCAAGTTTTAGATAACATGTATAAATATGCAAACTGAGATGTTTGCATAAAATGAGAGTAGTTCTGGTAACAGTTGATTCTCAGTCCTTTTTGTTTTTTAGTATATCTAGACTGCTGGATAAATATCACAAATAGAATATCTTCCACATATGCATTACAGGCTTCTTTTTAATGTTATTATATCTTTATTTCATAACTTATAATGTTTAAAATACAGAATTCAACTTCTCCTTGCATGAAATGTGTGCGGATATACATTTACATAGATTGGGTTAGAACAAAACTTGTATGAGTTTGAAGTAAGTTCCCAAATTAATATAAATGTATCTAAATATTTGTTATACATGTTGTTAATGAGAATATTTTTGTGATTAAGGTGACGGAAGCCTTAAGAGTAAGAGGGATGATGAAGCCGTACAGTCATCTTCGCAAACCTCTTCCCTTAAAAGAACTTACAGTTCTGATGGAACACCTGTCAGCCAGCCTGTGGTTAAAAAATATCTCTTTGCTGAGAAGAATCCTGTGAGAGAAACATTTGCAAAACCAAGTAACACTTGTACCCAGAAGACCAATTTAAATGTTGAATCTAAGCCTGGTGTTCAAAGTCCAACTCCTTCTTGTACCACTAGTGTTCAAAATCCATATCCCACTACCTCTGGTATTCACAACCCACCTCACTCTTCCTTCTCTGGAGCTCAAAAGCCACCTTCCTTTTCCCGCCCTGGTAATTTCAATCCACGTCACTCGACTTCCTCTGGTGCCCCCAACCCAACTCCCTCTACTTCCTCTAGGGTTCCCAACCCAACTCCGTCTACTTCCTCTAGGGTTCCCAACCCAACTCCCTCTACTTCCTCTAGGGTTCCCAACCCAACTCCCTCTACTTCCTCTAGGGTTCCCAACCCAACTCCCTCTACTTTCTCTAGGGTTCCCAACCCAACTCCCTCTACTTCCTCTAGGGTTCCCAATCCTCCTCCCTCTACTTTTTCCTCAGCGAGTAACTCAAAGCAGAAATCTCCAGAACCACAGCCCACAAGCAGTACAAGTGTGAAGTCATCCAAGTCCCTTAGTCCAGACATACTCCAGCTCCTCAAAGGGAAAGATTTGGCCACTGTGACTGAAATCCTCAAGTCTTTATCTTCTGTTTATCCTGCCCTTCAGGGTAAGTATCTGTTTACTTTATTAAGCAGTAGATTTTATTTACATTGGTTGTACAATGTTGTTCACTCCTAGATGTTTTCATGATGACGTGAATTTGTTTTTCACAAAATGATTTGCTCTACTGCACTAGAAATGTGTATTCATCTAATATTTGTATCTATCATGCATATGAAATAACAGATTTAAATACTATAAAAGGTACTTTACATGAAAACCAACCATACAAAAGTCTAGTACTAACTTACATTGTGCGTGTGTTTTTGCCATATGCACGGTTTGTTCATAAAGAGACCTGGTTACCATTACAGTTTTTTATTGGATGGCAATAATACTGCAGTAGTTTTAAATGGACAACCGCTAGGCTTTTTCTAAATTCATTATGAAGCCAAAGTGTTAGCAGTGCTGTAAGGAGAGCAGCAAGTTTTTCACAATTTGGGAATTTTACAAAAAAGTAATACACAGTGGTACCTTGGTCCTTAACCTCGGAACTCAACATTTTCAATGATCAACCTGTCTGGATGAGCAAAAACCTTGGTACTCGTCGAGTTTGCTAAAACCAATTTACATTACTCCTTTATGGGAGTTTGGTGCTCAACCTTTTCGGTACTCAAACTGCAGTCCAGAACGGATTAAAGTTGAGAACCAAGGTACCACTGTATTTGTTTAAATTTTAGTTGTCTCAATGACCACTGTAGTATGGGATAACATTTGTGAAGTGTGTAACCAGTTAACATTATTAGCAGTGGTATAAGCCATGACCTTCAGAGCATAGAACTGTCCATGTTGTTGGTCTAGACCACTTTCTGATAGCTTAGAGCCTGGCAGTTTTGCTTTTGTATTGAGTAGTAGGGAAAGGGGAGAAAGGATTCGTTGTCTCATTGAGTGAGCACAGTATATAGTATTTTACACCTATTCCTCCAGCACAATGCTCAGAAGGAGGCAGTCGCAAGATAATCTGCACTGTCCAGAGATGTAAACTCCCCTCTCACTCACACCTTTACTATAATATAAAAAATTACGGGACAATAAAATTTGAAGCCATGGCAATGCTGCTTGCCACACAATGTAAAGCTTTTACTCCTCAGAGGACCTTCGGTGCTCATTGCGATCCTCTCCTCTCGTGTACTTTTGCTCCTCTGAGCACCTTCGTGGCTCATTGTGAGCCTCTCCACTTGTGTATTTTTGCTTCTCTGAAGACCTTCGGCGCTTCTTGCGAGTCTCTTCCCTCTTGTCCTTCATGTTTCGTGCTTTGCAAAGATCATCTTCGCCACTCATCGCAAAGACAGATATATAAGTACAGTGTTAAATATACATATTTTTTAGTGCAGTATAAATTAGAAAATGTTTTCAGGTCTCCGAGCATAATAAAGGGATTTAAATATGTAACTGTTTTGAGAGTGCTATCGCTGGCAGCCAATGAGCAGTAATCCAGATATATAAGTGCAGTGTAAAACGTACATTTTTTTTCGTGCAGTGGAAAGTATACATTTTTATTTTCCATTACTAATTAATACTTATTAAATTAATGCACGTTAATAAATAATTAATTAGGAATGAATAAATGTATTAGGAAGTGTGAAGCATTAATGTATTCATAAAGTAACAGCAGTGTAAAATATGCTATTTAGTTTTTTAGTTTTTTTATATGTAGATTTTTTTAATAATAATTAATTATTTAATAAATTATTATACTTTACCTATTTTTAATTAATATATCCAGAAATCAATATCCTGAAGAGCTAGGTATCTATTTTTATTTTCCTGCAGCTTACAATGTACAGTTGGACTGTTGCTGCCCTGATAAGAAAGTGTCAGCAATGTGCCAATTGTGCAGTATAAATAGGCTGGGTGCGCCAAACCGTTGGTTTAGTCGGGTAAAGCTCCATTTTAGATTCGTAATGTTATGAGTTGCAGTTAGTGTTGTAAAATGGCGGCGATTGTCTCTGTCCTACGCGGCTCGCAAGCATTTTCCATCCTTTGTAATAGTGTGTTTTGAACCTCGTACGTTCCTGGTCAAAAGTGGTACGCGGCTGGCGGTGTATTGTGCAGTTCAGAGTCGTTTAGCCTCGTTTTAATTTTTTTCAGGCGCCATTTTTTTTCTTGCTTAGTTGATTTTTGAGTGCCGAAACTCAGCAAATTCAACTTAAATTCACGTGCAACCTCACTCCCAGACGTCCTGGCTTGCAGCCTAAGGCAATCCCTCGTTCTGTAACTGCTTTGAGGCTAAGTCCTGCGTTTTACAATGCCTCAACAGCTCGCCTCGCTTTGTGAGGCTCGCAAGAGCGCCTTCGCCGCTCATTTCTGCCAAAGTGCTCAAAGTTTCAATGCCTCAACTGCTTGCCTCGCAGCCGATGAGCGCCGAGCTTGGAAGACTTCTGTGCTTCAACGGCTCGCTACGCGACGACAAATCACAGTTTGACAATTATTATATGTGATGCATTCATTAAGGGACCTGCAGAGGCATCAAAATGGATTCTAATCAAAACCCAGCTTTATGAGCTTTTATCTGGAGCATGTTCTTTGTCAGTCACAATTTATCACACATAGTTTTTTCCATTATACAAGAATTCTTTCATTTTAGCAGACTCTCCCCCTCTGTCGAAGGATTTTAAAATTGTCAAACTTCAGCTATTCTTTCTGGCTTTGGATCCTGAGGGTTTATTTTTTATTAAGCTGCAGGGAAGTTGATTGTGATCTCATTGGTGATTGAGTTCAGCTTTTAATGTTTTTTTCTGCTCCGGAGTATTTAATAAACATAGTTTATTATGTACTTAATAAATGGAAAAAAAAATCTCGATTGCAATGATTATTTTAATGTGCATGATAGATTTAAAATAGGCTTTGAAAAATACTTCAAATGTCACTCAATACTAGTAGCATGAACTGGAAATAACTCCAGCTAATCTGATTTATATCTAAAGCTTGCTGGCTTGGTACTTCCATTCTACATCAGGCAGCTTGGCCATTTGCTAGGCATTGTGAATAACAGAGACATACATACTTCTGCATCTCATTTTATTTTTTAGCTTTGTGTTTATATTTTTGTAATTTCCACCGTTTTACTTGAATTACAACATATATTATATATTTATGATTTGGTGTAGTAAGTTCAAACATTACCAGTAATGGATTGTTTTTTCTCTAATTTCAGATGTTAATATTGAGATGTTTGCCACAGTGCTTTTTCAGACAGGAGCATTAAATCCTTGAAAACGTAAGATACGACATGAGAAGAACAAATTCTATAAATCAAAAATATCAACACCGTTTGCATGCAGGTTTAGGATTTTTTTTTTTTTTTTACATAGTATACATAGTCTTCTTTCAAGTTTCCTTCTATAAAATGTTTGTGTGTTTTGTGCATTAGAAATAAACTTATCTTTAACTGTGTGTTTTGTATGTTTTCGACAGTTATTTTGCCATACAATTTTCTATATTTTACCCTTGTTTGCATATAATTTCAGGTTTTTGTTTTGCTGCAGTTTACATCTGATGCAATCAGTCTGATGCATGTACAACCAATGAATTCTGAAGATCTTAAAAAATACAAAACATCCTTTGTATGAGGGAAGATGTAGTGTGTTTGATTTTTCTTTTTTATGCACAGTAATTGCTTCCACTTTTACAGGTTTTTTAATACACTTTTAATTACACAATTTGAGTCTGTCATCTGGAAGGTTTCTGGATTTTACTAGGTATATGATATTTCGGGGTTCCCTGGTGGCCCAGTGGTTAGGATGCATGTGCTTTCACCACAGCATCCTGGGTTCAAATCCAGACTGGGAACCAAGAGGTGACACTGGTCAGTACTCAGATGTGGGACCACCTGGGAATACCAGGAGCTGTATATTATGGCTTACTGGAGAAGGAACTGGCAACCCACTCCAGTATCTGCCATGAAAACCAAGTGGATCCGCATGGCGTATTGTCCATGAGGTCACAGAGAGTCTGTCACGACTGAGCAACACCATTTACATTTTACATGTTATATCTGTGTATTTACTTTTATGTACTTTTATTTCATCAAGAAGTTTTTTCAAAGCTCTTTTTTTACTGCCTAAATGCAAACAAATATTAGATGCTTGGGTCTGCCCACTGTAGCTCTTGAAAACATAAACGCTGTCATTTTGACTGTGCAGTGTCTCATACTAACCAATGAGTGACCATTTTTCAGCAACATTCTGCCCTACAGAATTTGTGTCTGAATATACTGCAGTGGGCAGACCCGTACAGGGACTATTTGATCTTATTAGCACTTCTTAATTCAATAAAGTACATAAAAGTAAATAGATACACAGTTATGTTGTATACCTAGTAAAATACAGGAACCATATCCATTACCTTTAAATAGTCAATACCTCTCTCCACAAGGAACTCAAGAACTGATGTTTACTGTTGGGGCTAGTGGTCCATCACTATTTTTTAACTTGATCATGGTCCTATTTTTGCTCTAATCAGTGACTAGCTAAAGTGAGAAATTTCATACCAAGTCAACATCAAATTCAACATTACCTTTTGAATAACTCAATTGAGCCACATCTCTCGTGGCTCAATTGAACACAAACATTTCAACATTCATTAGGTAGTCTGGGTAACCTCGTGGATGCTCTGTTTTATAAGTGGGACTATAAATACAATCCCATAATCCCCTGCATCTCCAAAGTGACCAGGTTTTATCAGTTGAAATGTTTGAATAGTTGAATAATGCTAAACTTAAATAGATTTAACAAGAAAAGTGCTTACATTGCCCTTTAATTTCACCAAAACTTAATGCAAGTAAACCAAGTCCATTATACAATGAAAATAAACTATTGTTTATTATTGTGTTTATTGGAATCCAAGTTTAGATAATTATTTGCAGATCAAGTAGCAATCTAACCACAGAATCCAAAGTCTTTGGATATGTGAAATCAGCAGCACTAGGCACATACTGTAGGAAAGGCACCATTGGCCTCTTTTTCTATATACACCTTGAAGTGGCCTCTTTCTGAAAGGCCACATAGAAACTCCTGCTATGTGGTGTATCCAAAAGGGTGGCACGACTTCTCAGCGCCTGATACATGAGCACTGACGCAGGACTGGTACGACTTCAGGTAAGGTGGCCGTAGGGTTGTTAGGGTGTAAGGGTTAGGGTAGGGGTGTAATCCCACTAACATATATAGTGGAACACAAATAACTTTGTGTTGCTATGTTTTGTGACTGTGTCTCTGCTTGGTGCACCTCCCCATCCCCAAGTGTAGAACAATACCCCTCAAATTAGTGCCTGTATATAAGGGACAGTTACTTTCCACAGATGTTTCTGAGCTCTATGGTGAGGCATTAAGTGGGTCATTTTATAACAGTGCCATGTAGACACTTATCAACGACATTCAAAGCATGTTTTTTATTTTACGGATGTTGAACTTTTTACAAGCAGGGTATTTATTGTTCAACATACTTCTCCCCAAACCTCACAGTATACATATTCCAACAATGCATTCCAACATGCCCCTTCTCATGCCTCCAAGTGCTCCTCTCTGCAATCTCTCCCCAGCTGTTCCAATATTCCTGTCCTTAGCCATTCAAGAAACCCTCAGCTATGCGTCTCTCTCCAAGCGTCCTAGTGCTCCCATAAGTCTCTCAACAGACCCTTCAAAATCTTTCCAATGTGCTTCCCCATAAGTTTTCCAACAAGACTCACCTGAGATGTCTCTGTAATGTCTTCTCCCTAGCTTCCCCAAATGATTCTCCACAAAATTATCAATATATCTGTCCCTAAACTTCCCAACATCACTCTCCCTGTGACTTGTGACTCAACTGTAAATTATTACTACAAAATGAATTATTACCTCCCAATGCTTTCATATCCCATGATGACAGAAGTTTAGCCTTACATGTTATAATTAATGTTATTTTTAATAGAACTGGGCATGTCTGAACTAGGCCATTGTCATGTAATAGTAGAACTCATAGTAACAGTACAGGATTTTATCACATTCTATCACATATATAGTTGTCAGCAATGCGGGTTGTTGCTAATGCTTGCGGGCTCGCGTAGCGCGCCCGTCGCAACTGCGGCCCTAGAGAAGCGAGAGCCGCAGTTGATGGCAAGGAGCGCAGAAGGTGCTGCTTTCGCTGGTGCAGATGAGCGCCATAGGCGCTCATCCCTATGACCTCCTATGACTTTCGGACCGCAAATGCGGCCACTCATGAAGCGAGGGGCCGCATTTGCAGAGGTGGAGGCTCTATGGCGCCTCATAACCCCTTACAAACGACCACACAAGTAAGAGTTTAAAAAAAAAAAAAAAACACGCAATGACTAACTATGAACTTGCACACAAAAAATTCAAGCTGCGCAACTTAGAAAAATTCCAATACGGACTTGCAAAAATACGACCTTAACGGACAACCGCGCATAGCGGCAAACATTAAAAAACACAAAAATACACACACAAAAAAAACCTTACCCACACCAAGGGGGGACACCCAGGACCTCTGCAACACAGCTTAAACCTCAAATTCTGTCAAATTTACAAAGTTTAAACACTTGAAAGTCAATTAAGTGAGAGAAAAAATGACCACCCAAAAAAACTAAAACGAGGCTACACGACCCCTAAAGCCGCTAAATACCACAAAGCCAATACGGCTTTTACAAAAACCTGTACGACCAACAACATACACCATTAGCAAGGACGCTAAATCATCACACCCACGTACTACATACACATTCGCCGCCATTTTACAACACTAACTTACAGAATGCAGAAGTACCCAGCTACACTAGCGTCTTTCCCTCGCGCTTGCAGCCTATTTACACTACACACTTCACACATTGCTGACACTTGCACCTCAGCTCCACAACAGTGAAAACCTACATTGTATGCTGCAGGAACATCAAACCAGATTGTCAGCTCTTCAGCACAATGCTTCCTGCCTATATTACTTACAAATAGGTAAAGTCTATTCATTTATTACTTATTTAATTAGCATAAAAAAATACATATACACAAAAATCTATCGCAATAAACGCAAAAGCCGTTCACTGCGGGCTTCACAATGAGCGCCAACGCTGCTCATAGATCACAAACTACAGCAGGGGACAGCCTTGCAATAAGCGCAAAAAGCAGATCAGCCACAACGTTACAATGACAGCAAAAGCGACCATGATAAAAAAAAAAAAATACAACAACCAAGAGGCTCGCCAAAGGCGCTCACTGCACTGGTGGAGATGAGCACCATAGGCGCTAATCCCTACGACCCCTCACGACTTTGGCGGCGTTCACTGCGCTGGTTGAGATGAGCGCCGTAGGCTCTCATCCCTACGACCAGCGGGACTACAGAACAACAGAAATCTCAATTACACAATTCACAATGTGGGACCCGTAGCAGTTTGAAAAAATCCAGTGGAAAAATTACGGGCCGTAACACTTTACAAAGGAAAGCGGGACTTAGAAAGAAAAAATACGACCCATGGCCCTTAGAAAAAAAAAAATAAGAGGTTAAAAAAATTTGAAGTTAACGACCCAAGCGCGCATCGACAAAAAAAAAAAGAAAAAAAAAATACACAACACACAGAGCATGGGGGGACAGCTAGGACATCTGGGAGTGAGGTTGCATGAGAATTTAAATACAATTTGCGAGTTTAGGCACTCGAAAATTGCCTAAGCAACCATAAAAAATGGTGGACGAAAACGAGGCTACACGACCCCTAACCCCGAAAAACACCGTCAGGCACATAAGACTTTTTTACCCAGGAACCTACGAGGTACAAAATACACTATTAGGAAGTATGGAAAATGCTCCAGTTTCGCGTAACACAAACACAACCGCAGCCATTTTACATCACTTCCAACTAATAACATTACCATTCTAAAATGGCGCTTTACATAACTGCACAAACTATTTGCCCTGGCGCACCTAGCCTATTTACTTCACACTTGCCACATTGCTGACACTTACACCTCGGGTCAGCAACAGTCCAAATGTACATTGTATGCTGCGGGGCTTGCAATGAGCTCAAATGACCAAAAGTACACAAAGGGAAAGGCTCGCAATGAGCGCCGAAGATACTCAGAGGACCAAAAGACTTACATTGTGTGGAAACAGCATTATTACCTGCCTTAGAATTTTATGATTGTCATTTTTTTGACGGGCAATTCGCTAGTTTTTAATAATTATTTACAAACAATGTGAGATGCTAACTTATAAAGGATAATAATAAATAATAATCATATATAAAGCCTAGATATTTGGGATACTTTTATTTTCGTAAAATATGGGAACATATTTATTCCAGTGTTCACCAGAAGGCTTGTCTTTAAGATTGGCACGTTCATGTATCATTTGATTATCTATATACATGAGAACAGATTTGTAAGATGTTCTATTTATCAGAGAACAGAAGCTTTAAAACCCTAACACAATACACAATTATTCTTTGCTGAACAGGACAAAGACAGCATTAGTTACCTTGTTTACTCTCATTAACACTTACTGGCTACTACCAGTGGAGCATGAACACGTTTACTGGTGCACGGATCAACACTCAACTAAACATGTCAGCACTGAAACTGGTGCAAAATGCACTTGGGACATAACTAAAAGTATAAATGATATAAAGTAAACAATTATTATTCTTTTGTACTTCCTTTGGCATATGCTCTGTCCAGTCCACATTATCAGGTTTTAGGTCAATCTACTTCTGTGTAAGGCCATTGAATGTCACACACTGTGTCCACTGTGTGTAGTCAGCCCATCACCTCTGACAGCGCAGATATCGGGCTCCCTATTTTCGCCCGCGTTCTCGTCGCTTTGCGCGTGCCATGACAAGTATTTGTCGTGCGCCCGAAAGCTGGGCTGCCATCCAAAAGTAGTTTGGGGCATGGGGAACATGGGCAAAAGCAATGCTGAGAAAGAAACTGAATTGTTACAGCAAAAACAAACAAATTAGAAACCTGCCTTTATTTTGTAAGTTTAATTACAATACTTAAATAATTTTATTGTTACATTTAATTGAATGTTTGATACCATCTCTTTCTTCAACAACATTTCTTACATCTTCCTAATTGTTTCTGAAAGCAGTTTTCAAATTGTGTGCTGCTTTTTCAGAAAGAAAAGGCCTGTCCTTCTGTCCTTGACAAATAAAAAGACCCTTCTCCTATCTGTCCCTTTTTGGATCAGTCCCCGAAAAGGAAAAGGGTGCTAATTTATGCATGTTTTTATTGCGGACAGATTATCATACCATGTCAAAGACTTGTTTTGCTGAAAAAATATAGGATGTTCGCAGGGCTTTTTAGCAAGTGTTTCCAATTTTTCCAAAATGTGGCTGTGGTGTTTCATTATGAGAGGATTCCATTTAGGAAACAATTGTACAGGAATATCCCATTTAATACTGTAGATTCCGGGCAAAACAGCGAAACAGCTCTAAACTGCATAATTTTAACACAGGATAGATAGGGATAGGGAGAACACATAGAAAAAAAGACACAAAAGCAATATCACATATAATAGTTACCGTAATTGCGAATTGTCATCACGCAATGTTAAATAATATAGGATTGCGCATGCGCAATGAGCGCCAAAAGGCCCGCATGACTTTGCTGCAATGAGCGCCCGAAGGCACTCATTGCAGGCCTTGCGATGAGCGCCAAACGCATTCATCGCGATGCCAGCAAGACTTAGAAACAGACTGGCTCATTGCCAGGCCCGCGATCAGTGCCAAAGGCCGTAGTCCTTTGGCGCGAGGCCCGCAAGACTTTGATAACGGCTGGCAATGGGCGCTGAAGGCGCTCATTGCCAGGCCCACGATGAGCGTGCGATGAGCGCCGAAGGCGCAAAAGTGGCAGGTTGACAATGTCTGCAATGAGCGCTCATTGCAGGGCTCACAGGGAGGGCGGAAGGTTGGCATGTTGCGCTCAATTTCGTTGTGGATCCAGATCGAAAGCCACTTCTCCATTTCCTTTAGGATGTAGCATCTGGACCGGATAATCTTCTTCACAGAAGATGCAGTGCTGATGGTTGCCGAAGACTTGATCTTTTCGTTGTTTGTAAAACGGTACAAAAAAAGAATACAATTAATGTAGATTTTATTAGACCAATAACTACATTATGAGAAACAAGAGAACATGAAAAATATTCTGTACCTTCTTTCCGGTGTTAGGAATTGGGGTACTTCTGTGGCTTTGTTTTTGTCCAGAATGGCACTTTTCTTCTCTTTGCTCTCTCCCTCTTTAGCTCTGTCTCCTTTAACGCTGTAGTGTGGTTCTGAGCGTTAAATGGTGTCCCACAAGGAAAAAACAGCGTTATAGCAAAGCACATTGTTCAAAGGGATTGTCGGGGCAAAAAATCAGCACTATATGGTTTAGCACTTAGAGGGGCATTACAGGGAAAACAGCGCTGTAGAGAATCAGCACTACATGGTGTAGCATTTAGTGGGGTATACCTGCATTTTAAAGGATAGGTTTTTCGTTTGGTGGGCTCTCAGCGATGCACAATTTGCTCACACTGTTTAAATAACAAGACCCACTCTGTTCAAGTGTGTCTCATATTGGTTTGGGCATATTTGCAGTAGAGCCATGGTCATATAAGATTAATGCTGCCATGTTAGCCATTTGTTGCCATTGCATAAGCGAAAACTGCTAATTCCTGCAGGAATGCTGGGAAATTGTTGCTTGAGTGATGAGAAAAAAAAATCAGGACCCACACACTGAGTAATAGATTAGACCTACCATGTTCACGTCATTCTCCTATACAAATTGGGTTGTTACTGACAGGAGGTAAGGCTATCCTCTCAGCCATTGAGCATGTTAGTTTGCACTGAGTAGATACCAGATTAAGACCATCTCAGGATGGTCTCAGTTGCAGGAAATCGCCAAAAAGAATTGTCAAATTTAGAGCAAGTTGTGTTGTATTTGCAGTAAAACCAAGATCATATTAGCTTAATGACGGTATGTTAGCCATTTGATGCTGTTGCATAAGCGAAAACTGCTAATTCCCACAGGAATGCTGGGAAATTGTTGCTTGAGCAATGCCTGTTTAGTAAAAATCTTATTATGCTGCACACGGTCTATAATATGTGAATTATAAAGCCACAAACATTAGGAACAAAGGGCATCTTACAAGTCTGAAAAAAAAATGTAAATCGCCACTGGGGAAGAAAATTGTGCAGCACTGACTGGAACACCATCTGTAGTACCAAAATGTGTAAATACCACTAATAACTTTTGTTTATGCTATGTAGACACTCATCAAAAACTCAGTTGACTAGTTTGAGAGACCTTCTCAAGTGCAGGCCATCTATTCTTTGTCGTTGTACACCCTCTCATACACTCTGAGACTGGGTTTGTGTGTCTTGTGTGGCGAAAATGAGAAAGATGTAATATGTATGTATGTATGTACTGCATAAGAGTGTGATTGTATATGATATGAGAGGAGAACCAGAGGGGAGGAAGAGAACTGTTATGTATGAATGTGAGTAATCCTTACAGGCATATATTTGAACATGGTTCATCGCTGATATATATATATATATATATATGTTTTAAAGTAACTGGTCCATTTACCAACGAGAAAGCATTTCAGTGGATATTAATACATTTATATTTCCTGCAAATTCTCCATTAGATTGATCTCTCTTTCTATCTACATAACTTTGTAACCATGCAGAGTTTTCTTTTGATATTCTTCTAAAATCTGTTTATCTCTCCTTTTTTTTTTTTTTTTGCTACTACTTCCTTTCTACAACCAGGACTTAATTTTCTTTTGATAGAAACTTGGTGATTGGGATTGGTTAGGCCCCAATCAGATAGGCCTAAGCGCTTGGTTAGTTTCACTTTTGTGATATTGTAGTAAATTCAACACTTAGTTATATTTTTTTTCCGACCAGCTATTGTTTTTTTTGTCATGTGATGTGCTGCTTATTCCCCAGGCACTGTTCACACAGGGGTCTTTTAAAAGTAGAGAAGGCAAAAAAAGGGGGGGTGGATGACTGAAGAGCGCACAATCAGTTAGTGCTAGTATTCCATGGAAAATGATGGCGTGTTTATCTCGTCCTCCTCTGGTCTACCTATGGTAGGTGCGAAGGGAATAATATGTATCCCGGATCAAGACAAGAGCACTCTGAGTTGGTAAAAAATAGATATATTTATTTTCAATTGTGGTTCAAAACAATATTTGTAAAAACAATGTATTAATACATGAAAAAAATATATAGTATAGTAATTTTCTTTTGTTCTCATGTAAAGCACTTAGCACATTATTAATTAGTAATGTTTAACAAGTATTATTTATGATTAGTTAAAATACTTTTTCCAGTTTTCTCAGACTATGATAAATTGTAATGCAATTTTGCTCTTTAATGTGTGAGTTAATATATGAAATTAGATGGTGATTTTTTTTTTTTTAATCTGTTTTCAATAAAATGAATAGATTTGTCCAATCTATTTTTTTGTTTAAGCATTTGCATCCTGTAAATATATTTGCAGTTAGTAATTTCTTTGAACTAATAAAGTATGCCCACTTGCTCTCACCAAAAGTTCCTTATGTCTGAGAAACTGGGTCATGCTTGTAGTAAGCTGAGTAATTCAAAATGGCTGTTACAAAATGGGCTTTTGAAGAATTATAACGTTTTAAGAGACAGCAAGCAGCTCAACAATTTGAAGGATTATACTTCATAATGGACAAATATTTTTAGAAATTAAAAAATAAATGCAGTCTTTAAATTATTATCTAATGTTTTATTAGGCAGTAGCAGGGTTACCATATTTGTTTCTGCTGATCTGCTTCTATAGGTAGCAAGAGACTTTTGATGCAAATAAGTTTTTAACTGAAAAGGTTGAAATGTAGCCATATGTTCTTTCTACAGGCCCAGTGGAAATCTCACTAGCTTATAGGTGTTCAACTGAATACGATGCAGCTCAAAACAAGCAGCACAGTTTGGGCAGAATGACTCCTGCTACAGAAAAATTGCATTGTTATGATCAGAGGTAGATCGATTCATTGATCTCCAGATCCTCTCTACCTTACCTATGGAAGAGCCTCACTGGTCAGGATAGTCTTCTTTGTGTCCTTGGCTAGTTAACAGGCGTTCGTTGGAGGTTGCAGAGAATATCAAGGGTTAAAACAACAAACTGGTTGTAATACCTAAGAGAAGACTCAAGACATCACTAATTAATCCCTAAAAGAGTGACTCTTTATTCACTATTGTGAGAGCATTTGTAGAGGTTCAAAGAAGGGGATAGTGTGAAACATTAACTTAACATACAAAAAAAGCAACTTTGAATTCCCAGCTCTAAAATGCAACATCCAATGAGGCCTAAGCCTACGTCAGTGGGTCTATGATTGGCCTGGCGGTAGCCAATCAGCAGGTAGTTTGGTAACGTGGTTTGAACTACCCTCCTTTCTATGGGTGGTCCTATGACGTAGGGATGCTTTCATTGGCTTGTGCTCTTTCTAAGCGACCAATCGGAGAAAGCTGCACAGCCCTGATAATTTGAGTGTCACTAGGCCATTGTTATCATTGGTTATATTTGGAGCGGGACAAGATAATTGTTCAACTTCACCACAGGTTTGAGTAGCATGCAGGAAAAAGCATATGCATGCTGTATTAAATGTATATATCCATAAATATTGTTTGTCATTTGATGATAGTTGGCAGCTCCTTGGCCCATGTTGTGTACTAGTTTTGAAGGCAGTTGGCATTGTTCATTTACCCAAATATATTTAAATAAATTCTGTCTGTCCATCTGAGGCTCTTGAGATCTTCCTACAGGCCAGATTTTATTATCACTATAGTTTGACAATAACTTCACATATTTATAAACCATGTAACACTGTAGTTTGGGAAAAACTTCATGTTTGTGAACTATGTAACACACTTACAACATTGGGAAACATGCAAGTCCTGAGCATTTATTTTAGCACACATTATTTGTGTCTGAGGTGTTCCAGCTTTAAAGCTCTCATTACTGACTGGAGCCTGAGGGGAAGTCTCTTCTGAGTTGTACTTACAGTGGTTGTCAATGGAATATTCCATCAGGCTCATACAACAAGAGCCTAGAACTCTGGCTTGTTGGGTTTGGAAAAGCTATTCTCTGTGCTTCAGTTTCTAATTAAATGGCATGGTTTGGATCCATTGTTATTTTGCTACAGTAGTTAAATGAATAAAGAGTTGTTTTTTGATTAATGTTTTCAATATTGATTCTTCTGCAGTCAAGCAATGCATTCTCATAAAATCTGGTTAAATTATCAGTTACCAATAACCTGAGACAATATTAAAAATCATTAATCCAATATTTCAAGTATTTATATGAATATTTAAAAAGCTTATTAGAAACTGCTAATGCAAATGTCTACTGCTTGGGGTATCTCTGCCTTTTGGTTCATGTCTCTGTCCCTGTTGTGTTCTTGTGCATACATAATCAGTGCACACACATGGTGTCAGATAGGTGATAATCGGTTACTTCCGTTTGCCGTGTAGATTCCTTACTACATTGACCTGTGAAGGACTTGAAGGCTAACTACAGTCCTATTTTCTGTATTAGGCATGTAAAAGAGCCTGAAAACATCCCTTCCCCGTGTCATTTAAATACGTTTTTTATACACACATTTATCATACAGGAGAAATGTTTTGTGGAGCTCTCTTTAATGGAGCTAAATATAACTTCAATTGACAGCTTTATTGAAATGATTAAACTCCTAGGTATAAACAACAGTTTATTGAAAGACAATAGCGGTTATGACCAACATAAACTCAATAAAAGAAAAAGGAACTCCTATTCAGAGTTATGAGCCCTGTGAAAATTATCCTTTAAAACATAACCTTTATTAATATACCACTAACATGGAAATCAAAGCAAAAAAATGTAATTGAAATTCAGACGACTAAAAGATTACAATTTAATCTTTTAATTAAATCCTTCAATCATATATATAGTTGTTGTAATTGCGAGTTTGTCGGTAACGGTTGCAATTACTACAACTATGCGGATGCGCAATGGGTGGCGTGAGCTGCATATGTGCATGCGTTGCGAGTTGCTCATGCACAATGCATGAGCCACACGTTCATGCATTGCGAGTTGCGAATGCACAATACGCTACAAGTTGCGCATGAGTGGCATGAGGCGCGCATGTGCATTGCGCTACAGCTTGCTCATGCGCATTGCGCTATGGGTTGTGCATTGCCCCACGAGTTGCTCAATTCGCCATGAGCCGCGCAAAGCGCTATGGGTTGCGCATGCGCAATGTGCCATGGGTTGCGCAATGCGCTACGGGTTCCCCTTGCGCCATGCGCAGCATGAGGCTTGCATGCAATGCACAATGCGCAGAGGAGGAAGGGAGATACAGGGGAGGGGGAAAGGAGGCACAGGGGAGGGAGAGGGGGAAAGGAGGCACAGGGGAGGGAGAGGGGGAAAGGAGGCACAGGGGAGGGAGAGGGGGAAAGGAGGCACAGGGGAGGTAGAGATGGGGAATAAAACACAGGATGATAATAAGCTGTACGCTCCATAGCGTTGGGCTTTATGGCAGAGTGGCCAGAAGAAAGCCATTACTTTTAGCAAAAAAACAAAATGGCATGTTTTGAGTTTTCAAAAAGGCATGTGGGAGACTCCCAAAATGTATGGAGGAAGGTGCTCTGGTCTGATGAGACAAAAATTTAACTTTTCAGCCATCAGAGAAAACGCTATGTCTGGCGCAAACCCAACATCACATCACCCAAAGAACACCATCCCCACAGTTAAACATGGCAGCATCATGCAGTGGGAAACTGGTCATAGTTGAGGGAATGTTCTTGAACAAAACCTGTACCACTCTGTGTGATTTGAGGCTAGGACGGAGGTTCACCCTCCAGCAGGACAATGACCCCAAACACACTGCTAATGCAACACTTGAGTGGTTTAAGGGGAAACATGTAAATGTGTTGGAATGGCCTAGTCAAAGCCCAGACCTCAATCCAATAGAAAATCTTTGGGGGGGAAAATGTAGTTAAAATTCAGACGACTAAAAGATTACAATCTTTTAATTTATTCCTTTAATCATATAAAAAGTTGCCGTAATTACGAATTTCTCGGTAACTCTCGCAATTACGGCATCTATGCAGATGTGCAATGCGTTGCGTGAGCTGCACATGTGCATGCATTGCGGGTTGCTTATGCGCAAAGCGTGGCCATGAGATGCGCATGGGCGGTCGCGCTACGAGTTGCGCTTACGCGGCATGAGCTATGCACTGTGGGTGGTGCATGCGCATTGCGCTACGGGTGTCGCATGTACATTGCGCTACAAGTGGGTGGCGCATTGTGCTACAAATGGCGCATTGCGCTGCGGAATGTGCATGTGTATTGCGCTACGGGATGCACATTGCGCTACTAGTTGCACATCGGGCTACTAGTTGCGCATTGCGCTACAGTTTGCGCTTTGCTCCAAGGGTTCCGCCATGGGCCACGGGTTGTGGCATGCTCTACGGGTTGCACTTGCGCCATGCAATACGGGTTGAGCATGCGCCATGCACGGAATGAGACTTGCATGCGTAGTGCATGCGCAATGTGCGGCATGAGCCTTGCATGTGTTGCACAGAGGGAGATGGGGAAACAAGGCACGGGGGAGGGAGAGGGGGAAACGAGGCACGGGGACGGAGAGGGGGAAACGAGGGATGGGGGAGTGAGAGGGGGAAACGAGGCACAGGGGAGGGAGAGGGGGGGAGGTGGCACAGGGCAGGGAGAGGGGTGGAAGAGACACAGGACATAAAGGAGGGGAAGAGACACAGGGGAGGGGGAAGAGATACAGGGGAGGGAGAGGGAGGAGTGACACAGGGGAGGAAGATGGGGGAAGAGACACAGCGGATGAAAGAGACACAGGAGAAGGGGGTGAGACACAGGGGAGGGAGAGGTGGGAAACTAAATGGATACACAAGGTACACAGAGCGATAGTACATATACAGAAAAAACAATGTATAACCCTGTCATGCCGTCATTTTTGACAGACAAGTCGCTAGTTATTCTATAAACTTCCGAAATTCATAAGAATTTTATTTTTCTAAATTAGTGCTATTCTTTTATTTCTGAATAAAGATCAGATAGTAAAAGCTGAGTAGTAAAACATATTTTTGTATTAAGTAGTTATAGATTAGTTATTTTTGTTGGTTTTAATAAATGAATGAAGAAATTCCAAATTTCCACCACAAAAAATGTGACAAAGTAATATTAATTAACATAAATCCTGTGTGTGATGAATATATGTATTATTTCAAGTGAGTAATTAAAGATGTATATCAATTTATTGTTTTTAAATAAAGTGAAAATTATATTCAAAATGTATGTGTGATTTATTTCGTGAGGTATAGTTTCTTTTTATCAATTGGTACTAGTAGCGAGGGTCTAAACTCGTAAGGTTTAAATCCCTTTACAACTTTCCTTGGTAAATGTAGCAGTAATATTCCATGAGGTATAGTTTGTTTTATTGTATTGACAGTTGTAAATAATGTAAAAACGTGTTAGGTTGAGAATTAGCATCTTAAGCCCCATACGTTGGCATCCAAAGATATATGGCATCCAGAGATTAAACCGCCTTTATCTACACTAAGTAACCCAATGATTAAACTTACTCTCTCGACCTGAGTTTGGGCAGTCGGGAGGTATCATTTGTACTCTCCGCTATCCCCTTAACTTTTATTAGATCTTTCCCAATTTTGATGCCCCCCCCCCCCCCCCCCCAATCAACCTGGTTCTCAGTGTTGTGTAAGAGCTTACTTCTGACTAAAGGTATACTGGCAGCCTTATACTCTATTTTCAATGTGTCCAATAAAACATTCACTCCCCCTCTTGTTCTCAATTTGTCCAGGGGCTCTATCACGTATAACCTACTTGAGGTTTCTGTTAAGGTTCTGCATACGACATACCTCACTCCCTCTACAATATGCATATCATGAACCCCCAGATTAGCGATAAATGCTTTAGTGGCTGTCAACAGAAAGGAGAGATTCTGCATATTTGGTGGTCCTGCCCAGCTGTTCAGGACATTTGGGAACAAACACTGAGATTGGGATCTCACTTATTTGGAAGCCCAATCCGCCGCTCCATTGAGAATTGCTTTCTAGGTATACACATAGACACATTAACTGTAACTCAAAATAAACTATTGCAGTTTATTACTCTAGCAGTTAAACACCATATAGCTAGAAACTGGAAGTCCTCTATGCTTAACTTTGGAGAGATTATCCTCAAGCTTACCTTCATTATGATTAATGAGAGGCTTACCAGTATTCTGGAAGATCTGTACCCCCCAGTTCTTAAAGACATGGACCTCGTGGCTAGACTCCCAACAAAACATTTCAATTGGGTAAACTACACTATTCCTTCTACTCGAGGCTTGTCCCGGGATACTGGTGAGGCCAGTGGGACCCCAGACCTGAGTTGATCAGGAGTAAAGGTAACTTGCCATTTTTTACTTCCTTTTTTTTTCTTCCCTTTTTTTTATTTATTTATTCTTATTTTTTACTTCTTCTCCCTGTTTAGTTTTTAATTGGTGTGTTCTTGTTTCTTTTTTCTCTCCACTTCCCCCTTTTAGTTTTCTACTTATGTTTTTGTTCTCTCCCTTTCTCTGCTAGAATACTTTACCTTGTTTTCTTGAGTATTATTAAGCTCCCGGTTTCTTATGTCAGGAAAGTTTAAGTTAAGACTAGAGGAGGAAACTCCTCTCTATGTTAATCACAGAAAAAAAATTAAAATGTGAGAAGGCAGCAGATAAATCACAGATTGAATGCAGGTTTTCCTTAAGCCTGGCCTTATTTTATATTTTTGAATTGATATGCCAGGTGCTATTTTTTTTACTTAAATGCCTAAGGTTAGAATTTTTAATACTATTGTGGAATATGTACTTTTTTTAATTCATTATTATTACTTATTGTTTATTGTTGTCTTCAATAAAGAAGATTAGAACAAAAACGTGTTAGGTTAAGATCTCTAATAGCTTAAACCTTAATCGGTTATCAATCATCGTGTTTATGCTACTATATCTGAGCTACAAGTGCTGCTTTTCCATGCAACACGTCACACTGTTGTGGAAATTATACAACTATCATTATATCAATTATACAACAGCATTCCCAGCCTTACAATTTTATTGCCGTCATTTTTTGACGGCCAAGTCGCTAGTTTGAAATAAAGATAATCACATTCTTCAACATTTAAAGATATATGATGTAATATGAACATGGTTTTCTAACACAACACAATTTCTTTTGATTCTGCCTCAGACTCTTCTATAACAGGCCTGTCAATTTTAGTAAAGTGTCTGTCCGATAGAAAGGATAGCACTTTGGACTGCAGTACTCAGATTTTTCATGTGTACATTGATGTATATGTGTGCAACACAAAAATGTATGGACCTACAAAGATACCCACTAATAAAGGGCAAGGTTTAGTATGTGTTCTTAACACAGATATAAACGTATCCACTATATATATATATATATATATATATATATATATATATATATATATATATATATATATATATATATATATATACACAAAATTAGGTTAAAAAAAATGAGAAAATAATCTTTATTAGTGTGAAAATAACGGCTGTCACAACCGGCTTCTTCAATGGGGCTTGACAAGAACCTAGTTCAAGCCTACCCCAGCAGGACCATATAGTTCTTACTACCTCTGGTACAGAAGATGGTCTCAGGATATCAGTAACACCATATAATCCCTTGGAGATAGGATTAATGCACAGAATGAAATTTACACCTTGTCTATGTAAACTCAGATACCACTGACATACCTTTATTAATTGGCACATTTTATACCATTTTCTGGCACACAGGCTGGCCAATCAGTAAGCCCCATCCCTAAAATAATAGGCTGCCCCCTGCTACTGGGAAAACCCTGTACCTCTGATTAGATCAGATCTCATCGGGGTGAATATATTAACTTTAAACAATTGTTCTAACCACTCAGACTATCTGCTTATCTGCTCAAGGCCCCTGTGAGGCCGGGGGAGTCTTCACCAGATAACACTGTACAATGCTGCTCCTGCTTACTGGGAAACCCTGTAAAAGGATTATCTATTAGACTACGGTCTTGGGTGTTGGCTGATGCAATAGCCTGCAGAATAGCTAATATGTTATGCAGATCATAAACCAAGAGTTATAAAAGTTATATATTGGATAATTTAATCCCAGCCCAGGCCCAAGCCATAGTCCAAAACAGTCCAGTCGGGCGCTGGGCATGACGACGATGAAAAATAAAAAAAATGTCTAAAATATATAAAATGAAGCAAAATAGCTTCAAATAGGTTTTTCCCACAGTGGAGAAATAGCAGTGTTAACAACTTGCGTACGTGTCACACTGCTGGGATGTGCACATACATAGTTTCATGATGATACGTTCACTCTGCTTAGTTAAAATTAGCATTGCATGATGATTATCTGTTATTGATACACTGCAAAACAGACGCTCCAGGCCTTTCTCACATACTGAAGAACCTTATAATTTTAAGGTATATGTGTATATTTATAGAATTTGTAATTCACTGGGTCAAGGAGCGGAGGCCGGAGCACAAGCAGGTAAGAGAGGGGGGAGGTATTTAGGGGGGTTTAGTTGGAAGAGGGGGGTTGAGGAGGATGGGGGAGGTTGAGGGGGGAGGTTGGGGTTGAGGGGGATTGAGGGGGGAGGATGAGGGGGGTTGAGGAGGTGGGTTGGGGTTGAGGGGGGTTGAGGAGGGGGGTTTAAGGTTGAGGATGGGGGGTTAGGGAGGAAGGTTAAGGATGGGGGGTTGAGGAGGGAGGATGAGGATGGGAGGGTGGAGAGGGAGGTTGAGGATGAGGAGGGAGGATGAGGAGGAGGGGTTGAGGATGGGGGGTTGAGAAGAGAGGATGAGGATGGGGGGGTTGAGGGGGGTTGAGGTTGAGGAGGGGGGTTGGGGTTGAGGGAGGTTGAGGAGGGGGGTTGGGGTTGAGGCGGGTTGAGGATGAGGTTGAGGAGGGAGGTTGGGGTTAAGGAGAGAGGATGAGGAGGGGGTTGAGGTTGAGGATGGGGGGTTGAGGAGGGAGGATGAGAATGGGGGGGTTGAGGAGAGAGGATGAGGGGGGGTTGGGGTTGAGGGAGGGTTGAGGTTGAGGAGGGTGTTGAGGATGAGGATGGGGGGGTTGAGGAGGGAGGATGAGGATGGGGGGGTTGAGGAGGGAGGAGGAGGATGGGGGGGTTGAGGTTGAGGGAGGGTTGAGGTTGAGGAGGGTTGAGGTTGAGGAGGGAGGATGAGGATGGGGGGGTTGAGGAGGGGTTGAGGAGAGAGGAGGGAGGTTGAGAATGAGGAGGGAGGTTGAGGATGAGGAGGGAGGTTGAGGATGAGGAGGGGGGTTGAGGTTGAGGATGGGGGGTTGAGGAGAGAGGATGAGGAGGGGGTTGAGGATGAGGAGGGAGGTTGAGGAGGGAGGATGAGGAGGGAGGTTGATGAGGGGGTTGAGGATGAGGAGGGAGTTGAGGAGGAGAGGTTGAGGAGAGAGGATGGGGAGGATGAGGAGGGAGGATGAGGATGAGGAGGGGGTTGAGGAGGGTGATAAGGGAGGGGGGAAGAGACACAGGGAAGGGAGAGGTTGGAAGAGACAGGGAAGGGAGAGGGGAGAAGATACACGGAGAGAGAGGGGGACACAGAGGGCACAAGAGGGACACAGGGGGCAGCACATTTCCCACCCTCGGCTTATACTCGAGTCACTCATTTTACTCAGTATTTTGTACTAAAATGGGTGCCTCGGCTTATACTCGGGTCGGCTTATACTCGCGTATATACGGTATATGGTGTATATACAAGAGATATAAACATGGCTGTTGATACTGTGCCTTGCAAAAGTATTGAACCCCTTGGCATTTTTCATGTTTTGTTGCCTCACAACCTGGAATTAACATTGGGATGTTTGAGGATTTGCATCCTTTAATTTACAGAACATGCCCACAACTTTGAAGATGTTTTTTTTTTTTATTGTGAAGCAAACAACAAATTGGACAAAATAACAGAAAAAGTCAATGTGCATAACTATTCACCGCCCTAAAGTCAATACTTTGTAGAGCCACCTTTTGCAGCCATCACAGCTCCAAGTCACTTTGGATAAGTCTCTATGAGCTTGCCACATATTACCACTGGGATTTTTGCCCATTTCTTTCAAAACTGCTCCAGCTCCTTCAAGTTGGATGGTTTGCACTTGTAAACCGCAATCTTTAAGTCTGACCACAGATTTTCTATTGGATTGAGGTCTGGGCTTTGACTAGGCCATTCCAACACATTACATGTTTCCCCTTAAACCACTCAAGTGTTGCTTTAGCAGTGTGTTTGGGGTCATTGTCCTGCTGGAAGGTGAACCTCCGTCTTAGCCTCAAATCATGCACAGAGTGGTACAGGTTTTGCTCAAGAATATCCCTGTATTTAGCATCATCCATCTTTCCCTTAATTCTGACCGGTTTCCCAGTCCCGGCTGCTGAAAAATATCCCCACAGCATGATGCTGCCACCACCATGTTTCACTGTGGGGATGGTGTTCTTTGGGTGATGTGATGTGTCGGGTTTGCGACAGACATAGCGTTTTCTTTGATGGCCAAAAAGGTCAATTTTTGTCTCATCAGACCAGAGCACCTTCCTCCATACATTTTGGGAGTCTCCCACATGCCTTTTTGCAAACTGAAAACGTGCCATTTTGGTTTTTGATGAAAGTAAAGCAAAGGCGCTCATCACTGCGAGGCAAGCCGTTAAACCATAGCACTTAGCCGATGAGCACCAAAGGTGCTCATCGCTGCGAGCCTCGCAAAGCAAGGCGAGCTGTCAACACGTAGCACTTGGGCGATGAAGGCACTCATCTCCTGCGAGCCTCGCAAAGCAAGGCGAGCTGTCAACACGTAGCACTTGGGCGATGAAGGCACTCATCGCCTGCGAGCCTCGCATAGCGAGGCGAGCCGTTAAACCACTACAAAGCGCAGGACTTAGCCGAAAAACACTTTATAAATTTGGGATTGCCTTGCCGTGCAAGTGCTTCACAACCGCGGGACTTAGAAAAAAATAAAATACGAGACGCCGGACTTGGAAAAAAAAAAGATATGAGACACAAAAAATTACGGGATTAGCGGGCAAACTACAAAAATCAAAAAACAATAAAAACACACAAAATACAGCCCAAAAAATTACAAAAGCATCACAGACAGCATGGGACAACAGCCAGGACGTCTGTGAGTAAGCTGGAATGCAAATTTAACTAGATTTAGACGATTTTCACCATAAAAAAATTGCCTAAGCGAGGAAAAAAAATGGCCACCGGAAAAAATGAAAACGAGGCTACAGAACTATGGACCACGCAAAACACTGCCAAACGCGTAGCACTTTATACATCACACTACAACCTACAAAATACAATATTACAAAAGCCGGAAAATGCTCACAAAACATGTAACACATTAATAACATTACAACTATACAATGCCGCTTTACACTATAAACCAACGGCTTTACCCCGCGCACGCAGCCTATTTAGATTGCACACTTCAAACATTCATTACACTTTATAAGCAGGGCACCAAGAATCAAAATGGATATTCTATGCAGACGCAAAATATAAACAGATTGTTAGCTCTTCAGCCTATTGTTTGCTGCATATATCAATAATAAATAATTAAAGTATATTAATTAATTTAAGAAATCATTCATTATTACTTAACTACATATACATAGAAATATATATCTCTCTCAGAGGACCAAAAGTACACGACAGGAGAGGCTCGCAATGAGCGCCAAAGGCGCTCAGCTCAAGCCACACATTGAGCGCCGAAGGTCCTCACTCTACAAAACGGTTTACATTATGTGTCAAACAGCATTCCCATGCCTTGAAACTTTATTGCCCCATCATTTTTGATTTTATTTGATGTCAAATAAAACTTAACTTTTAATATCCTTATTTAAAAATTCAATAGAAATAAAATGATAATCTCCAAGACATCACATTACACTGTATCAGTGCTCGGGACAATTGGTCATAGAACTGCCACCCAATGACCTAAAATTGACAATGAATGCCCATATACTGTACATATAAAGTGCTATGTGCTAGTAATAAGAGGATGAATCCAATGAGAAAAAGAAAAAGTGCTACATAGTTAGGGCCTCATTCAAATGCGATTTTGCCAATTGAATAGGCCTCTAAATAAGCACATAGCATATTTTTTTTAAAGAAGTTTATAGTTAGTGAACTTCTATCCAAAAGCAACGTCTTTACTAACTAATAACTTCTTTAAAAAAGTATGCTATGTCCTTATTTAGAGCCCTATTCAATTGGCCAAATCACAATTAAATGAGGCCCTTTGTGTGCAAAAAATGTGTATGTGCAAAAGGGAGTCAATAATATTGTTAGTGATAAAGTGTTTTAAATTGCATAAATTAATAAATGGTCAATTGGAGAAAGTCCATTAGATGGCATTAGAGTCCACACAATACGTGTAAAAGTATGGGAGAGCCAGTAGGAGAGCCACTAATCTGCGAGACATGCTTTCCCATAGTCATTTGACTGATAAAAAAGAAACCAGTTGGCTTAAAAAAATCAAAGACTGCTTTAAATATAGTACATGTAAAGCCTGCAAATATGTAAAAGACACTAAAACTTGCACTTCTAAAGATGCTATGCAAATGTGGGATGAGGTACGTGGGTAAAACCTGTAGGCAATTTAGAGTATTAGAGCATGTCTACAGTATCACCAGGGAACTTGATACCCCTGTAGCCATGCATGTCAACAGGTACTGTTTTGGATGGATAAAAATAATCCCATTATGTAATATCTGTTCCTGTCCAAATCATCCGTCTGTTGGCCATGTGTGCACACAGAGACAAGAATTTACACAGACCCAAAAGTTCTGGTATAAAACTTCTTGTATTCTTCCCAACTAACGAACCTCCCCCCAAATACAACATAGGAACTTATATAATATAAGTTGATCAGATATAACAATCATACGACTCATTGTTAGACAGTGAGTGAGTTATTGATTGGTTGACAAGGTAGGAAGGGTCCTTCCATATTTGGTCTCGGATGTTGATGTCATTATGGTCAGTTTATGTGAAGCTTCTGATTGGCTCTGGAAGGTGGCGGGGCTCATATCCTTATTTGGTCACGGATATGAATGTCATCTGGGAACTCCCGGATATGATTCAGTAGCCACCTTAGGACTCCCAGGATACAGCTCAGTAGCCATCTTAGGACTCTCAGGAAATAAAGAATAAAAGCAATTAGTGCCTTATCTTATGATATATTGTAAGGAAAGGAATGCAGCATGGACATAATATACATTTTCATGAATTTCGTCCACAACAGTACCACAATAAAGATTTAAATGCTATCTCCTTTATAGCAATAGACACTATTCCTAAGACTATTAGGAGGGGTGATTTGGATAAAGAGCTTCTTAAAAAAAGAAGCTAAATGGATTTACACCCCTAGAACCAAAAATCCTGATTGTCTCAATGAGGAATTTACATTCTCTCCATTTATATGACAACATATTTACATTCAAAGTATTGATGGATGTATTCTAATTTATATTTCATCTTGGATCCAACTAGGCAGGGGTGATGGACAATATTACATATTTAAAGATATAGACCTAATCGTAAGACCTATGTGGCAAAGCAGTGCTTTAAAGTAATGATAACATATGTTACTATACATTGTCTCAAATATAAGTAAGTGGTTCGATAATTTTGCACTCATACTAGCTATGTATTATATATTTCATCCCTTAAATGAGCTATGATAAGATGATTTGTCAATAATTTCTACTTTGTTATTAGAGTGGTCCATATATACTCTCACTTATTAATAGCTACATATTGCAAGTTGCAACTTTACCTTTTATTAAATATGGAATAAACAACTCATATTTTCATCAATATTTAAGGTTCATACATGGATCCTTTCCCAGCATACATAGTATATGCTATTATTGTCATTACAATGAGATTATGAGGATGGATGATAATTATTACCAATCATTCTCCATTTACCGTATATATATATATATATATATATATATATATATATATATATATATATATATATATATATATTATATTTATTTATTCAATCAATGTATATCTATAAGATGAGTATGGTTGTTTTAGGGTGCAATCAAAAAAGATAGGTGATATATATTTTCTCCGCACACCTACCTCTTCCTAGTTATTTTTGATTATGGCTTTGTTCATTTATCCTTAATTTGCATTTATTATTAGGCATGGTATATTCCAACTGTTTATATACAACTTATGCTCCCTGTATTTTTAACTTGCTTTTAATCTTTTCTCCTCCATGTTTGGTTTTAATCTATCGCTAATATGGAAACGTTACGTCACGTTACGTTGGCGCTGTTTGATGACGTCTATTACAGACGCCTGAACAGCGTGTTCTAACAGCGTTGTATGGCCTGTGTTATCCCATAGTAATAGTGGCTGTGAATCATTAATAGCTGTTAGTTACCCCAGGAATCCGAACTAGCATTGTAATTTAATGCCTTATCGGAACTTTCCCAAATAGAATAGGGGTTATAATATGATCCAACATTGAGGGTAAATAGCCTATCCCAGCCATTCGGATCCACATCCAATACTTTTTATACAAATTGTGTGGACTCTAATGCCATCTAGTGGACTTTCTCCAATTGACCATTTATTAATTTATGCAATTTACAGCACTCCATTTGCACATACGCATTTTTTGCACACAGACTGTTTTTTTTCCTCATTGGATTGGTCCTCTTATTACTAGTACATAGCACTTTATATGTACAGTATAGGGCATTCATTGTTAATTTTAGGTCATTGGGTTGCAGTTCTATGACCAATTGTCCTGAGTCCTGTTACAGTGTGACATGATGTCTTGGTGATTATCATTTTATTTCTATTGAATTTTTAAATAAGGATATTAAAAAATAAAGTTTTTTTTTTACATACTCTGTTAGTGCCAATTTGGTTTTGGGTGTGCACCAACATTTTAAGGGGCCCGCTTTCCTGCTTCTTAGTGATTTAATATTCAATTATTTGGTCCCTGGTAGCACCCCTTATATATTATAGTACCCAGTATACCTTGAGCCACCTCTACCCATGTTCGTTTAGATATTAACAATACATTGAACTTAAGGCTGTAATGTAACAAAATATATAAAAAGTCAAGGGGGTGAATACTTTTGCAAGGCACTGTATGTATCAAATGTGAGCTAGAAAAATATATAGTCCTGATCAAACGAAATGTATGATGGTATCATGGGTGTTTTTCTAGGTTTGTATGTATGTATATGTACGCTGTTTTACGTCCTGTGTATACAATGAACTGTATCACCGCAGAATTATTCTGGCTCCTACACCCCTAGATGCCAGCCTGTATTTGGAGTAGCCGTATGAGTTCTAATAGAGCAAGTGTGAGACTTTATATATGCAAAGTTCCTCTCAGTTAACACAAATCACAATTCAGAGATAATAAAAAAACAGTATAATTTGCCAAATACTGTATTAAGTACATGCAAATGATCATGCAAATGTCACCTGACATGATATTTTCAGCTACTGAAAAAGAGAATACAGCCTAGACATATAATGAAGCATACTAAGGGGGTACAGGGAAAGGACGAGAAATATTAATGGTAGTGAAATGATGTGGCAGTGATGTTATTTTCTTATTATCTCTCTCCCAGAGGACCAGTAGGAAATAACTTGCAGATTAAAACATCATTGTTTGCTTAAAACATAAAGCAAGGGAATGATGTATTATTTTTTAAATAACTTTGAAAAGATTCTGCATTATTGTTATCCTGGAAAATAGAAATACAGTGGACTCTCAGTACTCGACTACCTCAAAACTCATTGATTTTGGTATTCGAGGCATCTTGATGAGCAAAAAATAGTTTTCCACTGCACGCTTCCTTGGTATTTGTCATGCTTACGAAAACAAAATTACATTACTCCTATTGGGAGTTTGATACTCGTCACTTTCGGCACTCGTGCCTTCTGGAAGCAAATAATGACGAGTACCAAGGGTCCACTGTAGTGTTTGTACATACATGAAATAATTTGTCAGTATAACAGAAATGTTCTCCACTACACTAGATCAGGATTAATGCTGTTTGTAATACAGAAACTATGTTTTCTCTACTTAATAGTAAACTGGTAATCTACATACATACATTTTAGTACCAAACTAGCGACTTGCCCGTCAAAAATGACGGGGCAATAAAATTTGAAGCCATGGGAATGCTGTTTGAGACATAATTGAAACCGTTTTGTACCTTGAGGACCTTCGGTGCTCATTGCGAGCCTCTTGTCTTGTCTATTTTTGCTCCTCTGAGCACCTTCGGCACTCATTATAAAGAGAGATATATATTCATCTATATTTACTTAATCAATAATGAATTAATTGTTTCTTGAATAAATTAAAATACTTTACCTATTTGTAATTAATATATTCAGCAATTAAAAGTCTGAAGCGCTAACAATCTGTTTATATTTTCCGGCACCATACAATGTACAGTATTGGTGTTAGTGCTCTGATGATAAAGTGTAATGAATGTCCTAACTGTGCATTCTAAATGGTATCGCCATTGTAGATTGGTAATGTTATTAATGTGTTACGCGTCTGGCATGTATTTTCCGTATTTTGTAATAGTGTATTTTGTAATTTGTTCGTTGCTGTGTGAAAGTGCTATGTGTTTTGCGTGGTCCGGGGTCTTGTAGCCTCGTTTAAATTGGTGAAAGTTGTCAAAATCGCATTTAAATCGCGTTGCACCTCACTCCCAGACTTCCTGGCTGTTCCCCAGTGCTGTGGATGATGTTTTTGTTGTATTTCTTTTTATTTTTTGTGTGTTTTTATTGTTTTTTAGTTGTTCGCGGTTTGGCCGTTAACCTCGTATTTTTGCTCTGTCATATTTTTGTTTCTAAGTCCTGCGTCTTGTAAAGCGCCATGGTAAAGCGCTACGCGTTTGGCAGTGTTTTGCACGGTCCGGGGTCGTGTAGCCTCGTTTTTTTTTTTTTTTTACGCCCATTTTTTTTTTCACTTAGCCGATTTTCGTGTGGTGAAAGTTGTCGAAATTGGCTTAAATTCACATTGCACCTCACTCCCTCCCACACGTCCTGCCTGTTCCCCAAGGTGTGGGTGATATTTTTGTTGTATTTATTTGTATTTTCTTTGTGTTTTTTGTGTTTGTTGGATGTTCGCGGTTTGGCCGTTAACCTTGTATTTTTTTAAAAAAAAATCCTGCATTCATCAACTGTTTCATTCCTTCAACTACCCTAAGTGCTCCAAGTTTAACAGCTTGCCTGAGCTATGCGAGGCTCGCCAGCAATGAGCAGTTTTCGGCACTCATCGCCTAAGTGCTCCGAGGCTTGCCGGCGATGAGCGCCGATGGGGCTCAAAACACTGATTAAACAATTATATAATTTACAATAATTGCAAAACGTCGCACACTTTACAGTTGTCCTTTTAAAGGGAGGATTCCTCATTCAAATGGTCTTTTGAATTACTCAGCTTGATAGTGAGCAAAATGTTTTTACTAAGCAATAAAATAGAAAACATGCTTTAGATTTGTAACTTTTATTTTCAGTTTCAGATCTGATTCTGTCTGCTGCTTTCTCAGGAGGCTTTGTCACTGAAAACAAATTTGTTTTCCATTAGTCCCATTGATTACACTGGTAATTGTAATCTCATTACCGTTTTGCAGATGTAAGTTTCCTCTACATGCAAAGTCTTCTCCCATTTCTGCAAATGAATCAGTAAAAACCAAAGGGTAGATTCTACAGTGGCACAATTCTGTATATCACTAATATAGTAGTTGTACTGCGAGTTTATGTGTGACGCTTGCAAATTGCGAGTTGCGCAATGGGCGTCGAAGGGAGAGAGGAGGAGGGAGAGAGAGAGACGGGGAGGAGAGAGGAGGAGGGAGAGAGAGAGAGACAGGAAGGAGAGAGAAGGAAGGAGGAGGGAGAGAGAGAGACGGGAAGGAGAGAGAAGGAAGGAGGAGGGAGAGAGAGAGACGGGAAGGAGAGAGAAGGAAGGAGGGGGAGAGAGAGTGCGAAGAAGAGAGACGGAGTGAGAAGGAGAGAGTGAGAAGGAGGGGGGAGAGAAGAAGGGAGGGAGAGAGAGAAGTAGAGAGAGTGCGAAGGAGAGGGAGTGAGAAGGAGGGAGAGAGAGAGTGAAGGAGAGTGTGAGAAGCGGGGGCGAGAGAGAGAAGAAGGGACGGAGAGAGAGGGCACAGAGAGAGGGTACACTGAGAGAGGCAGCACAAACACACAAACAGACAATTTTTAAGACAATATTATATCGTCATTTTTGACGGGCAAGTGACTAGTAACATAATAAATTGGAGGCGGGATAATTTTAGTGTAAAAGCATTTTGCCTATTTTGGTGTATATATAATCACATATAATAGTTGTCAAACTGTAAAGCGAGGGACGCAGTTCTGGCCACACATGCGGACCCTCGCGAAGGGTCGCATTTGCGGAGGTGGAGGCTCCAACGTCGGCTGCAAGAATCAGCATACACCTGCTATCATTTAAAGTGCCTCTGATTAACCCCAAATAATGTTCAGCTGCTCTAGTTGGTCTTTCCTGAAATTTTCTTAGTCGCAGCCCACAGCAAAAGCCATGGTCCACAGAGAGTTTCCAAAGCATCAGAGGGATCTCATTGTTAAAAGGTATCAGTCAGGAGAAGGGTACAAAAGAATTACCAAGGCATTAGATATACCATAAAACACAGTGAAGACAGTCATCATCAAGTGGAGGAAATATGGCACAACAGTGACATTACCAAGAACTGGAGCTCCCTCCAAAATTGATGAAAAGACAAGAAGAAAACTGGTCTGGGAGGCTACCAAGAGGCCTATAGCAACATTAAAGGAGCTGCAGGAATATCTGGCAAGTACTGGCTGTGTGATACATGTGACAACAATCTCCCGTATTCTTCATATGTCTGGGCTATGGGGTAGAGTGGCAAGACGAAAGCCTTTTCTTACGAAGAAAAACATCCAATCCAGGCTACATTTTGCTAAAACACATCTGAAGTCTCCCAAAAGCATGTGGGAAAAGGTGTTATGGTCTGATGAAACCAAGGTTGAACTTTTTGGCCATAATTCCAAAAGATATGTTTGGAGCAAAAACAACCCTGCACATCACCAAAAGAACACCATACCCACAGTGAAGCATGGTGTTGGCAGCATCATGCTTTGGGGCTGTTTTTCTTCAGCTGGAACTGGGGCCTTAGTTAAGATAGAGGGAATTATGAACAGTTCCAAATACCAGTCAATATTGGCACAAAACCTTCAGGCTTCTGCTAGAAAGCTGAACATGAAGAGGAACTTCATCTTTCAGCATGACAACGACCACCAAAATCAACAAAGGAATGGCTTCACCAGAAGAAGATTAAAGTTTTGGAATGGCCCAGCCAGAGCCCAGACCTGAATCCGATTGAAAATCTGTGGGCTGCTCTGAAGAGGGCTGTGCACAGGAGATGCCCTCGCAATCTGACAGATTTGGAGTGTTTTTGCAAAGAAGAGTGGGCAAATCTTGCCAAGTCAAAATGTGCCATGCTGATACACTCATACCCAAAAAGACTGAGTGCTGTAATAAAATCAAAAGGTGCTTCAACAAAGTATTAGTTTAAGGGTGTGCATACTTATGCAACCATATTATTTTATTTTTATATTTTTTTCTTCCCTCTACCTAAAAGATTAGGTAGGTCACATTAAAGGTGGAAAAAGTTCAAAAATGATTTATCTTTGTCTCATTTTTTTACAGCACAGAAACCTGACATTTTTACAGGGGTGTGTAGATTTTTTATATCCACTGTATATCTGTCTTTGTCATGAGAGCCGAAGGCGCTCAGAGGAGCCAAACTACACGAGAGGAGAGGATCGCTATGAGCGCCAAAGGTCCTCACAGTAGAAAAAGCTTTACATTGTGTGTCAAACAGCATTGCCATGGCTTAAAATGTTATTGCCCCGTCATTTTTTACAGGCAAGTCGCTAGTAGTATATATTAAATTGAGGACCACAGTGCTCCTTTAAGGACAAACCACTATATTTTAATAGAACCTTTTTTTTATTTAGCTAATTCTAATGTGGCAATTTTATGACACAGTTCAGTTATTTGGCTTTTTTGCAGTATATATGAGTTTAAAGTATTGTAAAGTCATATGTGTGTTCCTCTTAAACTGCTTGACATAGCAAGAAAGAAAGAAAAGCAGTTTTGATAAATTCAGGAAACAAACACCTTTTCTAAATGGTACTAGATTATTAACAGTTTATTTTCCATTTTGGTTTCTGCTGATGAATGTAATACCTCCCAACTGTCCCTCTTTTGTGAAGGTTATGTTTATTTTTGTTTTCAAAACTAGGTGTGGCACGACAGTGGCGCACCAAGACTTTGTTCAATTTGTTCTTAGGGTTAGGGGTTAGGGTTTATAGTATTAGAGTAAGGGTTAGGGCAGATTATAAGCTTTACATAGTAAAGTAGTGTTGTGCTGTGCCTAACCTTAAGTCTAGTCCTCACTCTAAGAACAAATTGAACAAAAGTCTTGATGTGCCAACGTCAAGCTGCTGGCTGCTGCACACCACTGGCTGCTGACGGAGACGAAACAAGAAAGACCCCAACTCTATATTGCACATCATCAAGTTTACTTATACAGAGGTCCTTTCCCTCTTCCCCTATGCAAAACATTGGCAGCTGCAGTGCTACCGCCAACCGCTAAATGGTACTGCCGATTTTCAGAATACTGCTGCACATTGCATATAAGGCGTGCCGATAGAAGAGGCTTGAGCTATGAGAGGCGCGCCCGAGGTCAAGGGCCGAGTGCCCGCGCCAAACATATCGATGGCCTCGCTGTCGATTTCAGAGCCGGCGAGATGTGCCACGTCGGAGGCCTTCCCTGAAACCTGACAGCGCCATCTAGAGGATACTTGCTGGCACTGCAGCTGTCAGTGCTGGCGATTTCATGCTCATACACAACGGGATAAATCCGAACAATATAGAACAAAGTGGTCCTTTAGGAAAAAACTCATATTGAGAGGCGACCTATGACCTGATTTAAAGTGAATGCATACAAGGCTGAATGTGACCTGCCATGCATAGGTTTTTGGACTGCAACAAGATATACATCACTTCCTAAACAAGCCAATTTAATTATGATCAAGGATTACATGCAACAATTAAGTTATGACACAACCATCACTACACATACATAAATCTAGGTTTCAAGGAGGATACTGTGGTCATTTTGCCCTCACCAAAGATGGCCGCCGTGCAGTTCCTGTTTCCGTATCTCTATTTCCTATACTGGCTTCCTGTTTCAGACCAAATTATGAACTACACGCCGTGGTTCTAAACTGAGCTCGGTCGGTTGACTGTTTACCAACAGCAACAAACTGATCTGTCACTGTCGGCCTCTGGGTTTAACGCGTGACGTGGTTTATACAATATATTCGGGTATTTCTAGTCACAGATAGCTGGGTCAGCAGAATTAGGTAAGTAAGAGTAGCTATGCACGTGTATGTATGTATGTATCTATGTGTATGTTGTGCCTAGGCCTGTGTGTTATTGCATACACTCTATGAAACATAAACCTATTTCTCTTAATATTATATGTTGCTTAACCCAGGCCTTGACTTATATCAGGGAGCCATGGCTCCTAAAATATTACTACTGGTGCCTAACTTGTACTTTGTATACTAATATTTCTATATATATATAGCCCATTGTCTGACTCCTAATTAACCCTTCTAAATGTAAAATAAATTAGTGTTTTATTCATTCTCAGATGTGTTGTCTGCAGCTTGTGCAGCTCATGAATACACAGACTGTGATGTGCAGTATTTTTTAAATCCGTGATCTCTATCAAGTACCTTGTTGCAGAATGCTGGGGCCCATAGGGCCACAAAGAGTCGGACATGACTGAGCGACTAAAACAACAATAATGCCATAACTAGTGACAGTGCAGTAAGCTGATCTGTGCTTACTTAAATACCTGGATAATCATCAGAGAGTCAGTAATGTATTACATCACTACAGGACAGGGCTTGTCTCCTAAATTATTACCACTGGCTCCTAACTTTTTGTTGTTGTGACCAACTCTCTGTGACTCTGTGGCACGTGTTGTGTCTGGGTGTGTCACTCCATAAAGTTTTCTTGGCAAAGATATTGGAGTGGGCTGCCAGTTCCTATTCCAGTGGGCCATAATTTGTCTGACCTCTCTGCTATGACCTGCCAGTCTTGCATGACCCTACATGGTTTAGCTCACAGCTTCTTTGTGGTACACAAGACAAGGTAGCGATCCAAAAGGGGCCTAACTTTTTACTTATACTTGTGTGTGTGTATATATAGCGAGCCGCGACCCTCGCAAAATTTACGTTACAACTCAAACAACACGGCACAACAACCACGACCCTCGCAAACTTTACCACGCAACGCAAAAAACATATGAGACACGTTACCACACATTACGACCTCGCAACAATCGGACGCAACTCGCGAACATTACATTACATCAAAACACAATAAATACACACAGCACATACATAAAAAGCTTACCTACAGCAAGAGGAAGCATCCAGGACCTCAAAAAAAGCAACTTACACCTTCATTTAACTAAAAATAAAAGAGTTTAGACACTAAAAAATTCGCTAAGCGAGAGAAAAAATGGCCACCGAACAAAACGAAAACGAGGCTACAGCACTCTAAACACGCAAAACACCACAAAACACCTATGGATATTCCGTTAACACGCATACCACACATTACCCGCCATTTTATGCCAATGCGGAAGTACACAACTACGCTAACGGTTTCGTCTCGCGCACGCACACTATTACACTGCACACATTCAGCATGCTTACACAACAGCTCCACACCACTAATGCTGCAGCAACATCAAAACAGATTGCAGCTCTTCAACACAATGCTTCAAAATAGGTAAAGTATATTCATTTATTAATGTATTATATATTTCAGTAGTACACACAAAACAGCATTAGCTACCTTACAATTTCAATACCGTCATTTTTTGACGGGCAATTCTCTAGTATATATATATATATAATAATTACACACACAATCCATTACCTGGCTTCTAAAAAGAATCTCTGACTTCTAAGTGACCTCCACTGGGTCCTAAATATCAGGCATATTTCTCAGCCCCTACTATGGGGTCTAGGTTCCCTGGTGATGCAGTGGTTAGGATTTGGTTCTTTCACCACTGCAGCCTGGGTTTGATTCCAGTCAGGGAACCAAGATGTAACACCACCCTGAAGCCAAGCATGGTTGGGGCAGGTCGATACTTTGCATGGGAGACCACCTAGGAATACCAGGAGCTGTATGCTGTGGCCCACTGGAGAAGGAACTGGCAACCCACTCCAGTATCTCTTCCATGAAACCACATGGATCTGCACGGTGTGTTGCAATCTATGAGGTCACAGAGAGTTGGCCAGACTGAGTGATGCAAACACACACTACAGGGTCTGTCTTAACACCCGTGTATTCCTCTCCACCTAGTTACATTCATTGGTAAAATAAAGTGCTGACTGCCATCAACAGCTGGTGAATCTGGCAGACATTCGTTTCCACCACCTCTAAGTGGCAATAGTCCTGCCACCACCATGTGTCCTGTGGCAATCATGTCTGACACCTCAACGCCTGGCTTGTAATCCAGGGGGTGGCCCGTTTATCTAAAATGAAGCAGCCAGCCAAACATCCAGAGCTATGGATTGTATATAGAAATATATGTATAATATATAAAGTTAGGAGCCGGCAGTATAATCTTAGGTGTTGTGTCTCCCTGGCTCCTGGGATTTGTCACGCATGCCTGTCGCCACATACTAAATAGTGTTTTGTTGACATTAAATACATATTTATGAAATTAAAAATAAATACTCTTTGTGAAAAAAGAAAACTGTTTCCGTCTGCCCTCTGCATCTTGTGAAGCTCATGAATACACAAACTGTGAAGTGCTTGGTGACTACAAAACTCCTGTACTTAATTCACTGTCTTCATGAGCTGCAGAGGATAGAAACTGATTGGGAGCTATTTGTATGATTTTAGCAGAAAAACTGAGCTTTTAAGCACCTCTTAATAAAATAAAGTACTGTACATGAAAGTAAAGTGATAAATAGATATATTTTATTCCTGGTGAAATACAGAAACCATCCATGTCCCTTTTAAATAAAAAGCACATTTGGTATTCTACTGGCATATGTGAAAAATGCTGTTATGTATAAAGTGTTTTAATAAAGGTAAATGTTATTTAGAGTTATGTTGATATAACATAGAGGATGCAACTGAAGCCTATGTGTATTCTTTGTCATTTAAAAAAAAGTACCCATCATAATAATGTGTTCATTAGAAGACATAAAACAATTAACATCATTAGGAAATATATTATAGTATCTCAAAACTTGTTGTCAATGCAGTCTAATTCAATTACTATATGGCAGGTATATAGGTGGCATAAAAGCAGGACATTATCTGAATTTTAACCTGGACCTTAATGCTAACAGTTTGATATTTGTACATTGTAGTTGATATCATGTTTGAGTATTGGTTACGACCACCTTTTACTGCACCAGGCTGAGTATCTGAATATACAACATGAGATGTGGGTGTATAAAAGCATATGCCCAGCCAGCATCTCTCTATCACTTTCCAGTGCAGTCTGTGGTTTCACCCCCTACACATCTCAGGGTGACTCTCCTACCTAGGACAATCTTGTTGTCTCCTACGCTGAGGCATTGTATTCTGTTGCAGTGTTGATTTGGTAGAGAGACAATACTGATTAATATAGTGAAGGTCGCAGATTAGTCTAAAAACATAACTTTACAAAATTTGGCTCAATTACATGGCTCCTGCAAGTGAACTTAGCACGTAGTGAGCCACATATTCCTGTTATATTCCTCTCACAGCAATCCCTTGTGTGTGTTTGTGTCGTTCAATCGTATCAGACGCTCTGTGACCTCATGGTGCTGATCAACTTGGTATTCATGGCAGAGATACTGGAGTGGGCTGCCAGTTCCTTCTCCAGTGGGCCACAGTATACAGCTCCTGGTTTTCCGAGGTAGCCTCCCATCCAAGTACTGACCAGACCAACCATGCATGGCTTCAGAGTGGTGTGACCTCTTGGTTCCCTGACTGGAATCCCAGGTCGCAGTGGTGAAACCACTGAATCCTTAGCCACTGGACCACCATTGAATCCAAACCCTGATGCATGCGCGCACACACAAAAGCGCTCCCGGAAATAGCGCGGCCTTCACATCTCTCCCACTCTATACAGCAGGTCAGGTCTCCTCATCCCAATCCCACTCTATCTAACCCACCTATTCTATCCTCTATTTCTCATTCCTTGTTTATTCCTCCCATTCTGTCTCATTCTCCAGCCTCTTACTTTTCTCTTTCCACCTCTATCCTCTTCCCGCTCTATCACCCCTTGGATGGATATATATATATATATATATATATATATATATATATATATATATATATATATATATATATATATATATATATATATATATTATATATATATCCATATCCATATCCATATCCATATCCATAAAGTTGCAAACCCATTGAGAGAGATTTCGGGTGATATATATAAATTTCCAAGGGGGGGGGGAAGGAACAGAGGGAGGATAGAGCAGGAGAGCATGAAGATGGACAGAGGATACAGGTGGAAAGAGAAAAGTAAGATGCTGGAGAATGGGGGGGAATAAACAAAGGAAGAGAAGGAGAGATAGAGGATAGAATAAGTGGGTAAGATTAATTGGGATGAGGATACCTGACCTGCTGTATAGAGTGGGAGAGGTGTGATGGCCGCTCTGATTTCGGCCCATGCTGTTCCCAGGCGAGCTTTGGTGCGTCGGCGCACATGCATTAAGCTCCTAAAAGCTGTGTTGCCACCTTTAGAGTGATAGTTGCATATGAGCTGTTCCCTGCCTTGCAGCTAGTTTTGCCTAAAGTGGTTTCATGAAGAGCTTACTACCAATCTTAAGAGTTCTCGTATGCCTCTCAGAGTGCTTGCAGTGAGACAAATCTTTATATGTAAGCAACATCCTACAAGAGCAGAGAAAGCCCTTACGAGAACGCTTAAGCAGCTAATCACCTCCCAGTAGGATACACCAGTAGTCTAAGTAAATTTTGTTCAGGACTTTAAATAAGAAAGAAGGCTACCCATCCTAGAACTCAAAAGAAACCGTTCTAATGGTTAATCCACCCAATACAACAATACTAAAGAACCATTAACAAAATTGCAATATCTGTTACAAATATTTGCTCATACAATTAAGCGTGGACGCCCAACTAATGCTAAGTCACACCTCCTATCAAGTTTTCCTGCAAATACATGTACAACCTACCCCCAACAAATATTCTCTCTGAGCATTTAGGGTGTATCCCCTACATATACATGTGTAAAATCAATGTATAGTGCAATGTTCATGCTCAATAATTAGAGACAATATCCATGTGTTGTCAGTCAGTGTGTGATCATTAACACATAGTCCAATACTTGGTGGTAGAGTCAGTACAGTTAGTGCTGCCCCCACTCCAGGGTCACAGTTATGTACCTGGCCACAATCACAGGGAACCTGAATACACAAACAGAAACATACTGCAGTCCTGGACTGTTACCAGCAACCACACAACAGTCCTCCCATGTGAAGTGTGCATGTGCACATTACAGTAGAGGCAGACACGGTTAGTTTCAAAAATGTACCCAGCCATGATCAATTTACAAGAGTCACGGTCACCAAAGTAACAAGACCATGCAGAAATATAATCAGTGTTGTGCAAACTGATCCTGGGCCATTAGGTTGACAAAAATAACCTCTAACACTAGAAAAATGCAAAGCGCTTACATATGTATTATATCTGGTTAATCACCCAGGAGAAAGAAATCTCATTCACCTACACACAGCAGGTGTCCTAGAAAAATTAAAGGTAGTACGACAACAGCTCTGCAATGCTCTGTGTGGGGGCCGAAGTAAGGAGGGCGAGGAGAGAAAAAAAAGGATGAATATGTACAGTTTGGTTATATGTAACACTAAAATGTAAATATTACTAAACATCCCCTTTGTTTAGCTCCAAACAGTGCTACCAATACTATATTATCTGTCAAACCATAAAGTAATAGAATATAGTGCATATTGTTTATTGCTGATCTCACAATGATGTACTATGATGATACTCTAAAGAAGAGCAATTGCTCTATTCAAATATCTGTGTTTAGTGTGGATTGGATAGGACATCCTCTAAATATACATAGACTTTAGAGATCCAGAAAATCTGGATTCTTAGAATGTGTCAAACAATTTGCCAGTTCCTTCTCCAGTGGTCCACAAAACACAGCTCCTGGTATTCCTAGGTGGTCTCCCATCCAAGTCCTGAACAGGCCCAACTATGCATGGTTTCAGTGTGGTGTGACCTCTTGGTTCCTTGACTGGAATCAAACCCAGGTTGCAGTGGTGAAAGCACCAAATCCTAACCACTGGGCCACCAGGGAACCCCCAATATAGTGTATCATGCACAAAAAACTTTTTAATGTAGAGCCTGATAATTTTAAGATAATGAATATAGGGAGACTCAAAGGGGAGTTTAGTCTTTCTTAAGTGTTTACTAAGGTGATATTGCTTAAGGTACTGTGTCACTTTAAGCATCCAATGATCAAATACACAATCACTTGCTTAGATCATGTCTTAAGTGATTTCCAATACTTATTCCTAGCTGACATAGGCAGGTACTCCAGGTGCTTGTATTTACATCATTAGGTTGCATACAGGTAATCCTAGCTTCAGTTGGCTATCACATTGCCCATCTCCAGTGATTTACTTCAGTATGGCCAAGAATATACAAAGTATTATATACAATTGTCCAACTAGAACTGTTCTCAGCGCTCATTGATTTTTAAAAGATGAATTCAGTGGTTAGGGGGTTAAACCGGTCAGAGCACCCACATTCAAAATGACATTTTTCACAGAACTGTGTTCTGTTGCCTAAAATATCAAACTATCTTATTAGAAAGAGAAAAAAAAAAAGAAAAAAAAAAAAAAATATATATATATATATATATATATATATATATATATATATATACATACAATATAAAAAGTCTACACACCTCTGTTAAAATGTCAGGTTTCTGTGCTGTAAAAAAATGACACGAGATAAATCTTTTCAGAACTTTTTCCCCCTTTAATGTGACCTATAAACTGTACAACATTTGGAGTGTTTTTGCAAAGAAGAGTGGGCAAATCTTGCCAAGTCAAAATGTGCCATGCTGATAAGACTCATACCCAAAAAGACTGAGTGCTGTAATAAAATCAATAGGTGCTTCAACAAAGTATTAGTTTAAGGGTGTGCATACTTATGCAACCATATTATTTTATTTTTATATTTTTTCTTCCCTCTACCTAAAAGATTTGTTTGTTTTTCAATTGAGTTGTACAGTTTATAGGTCACATTAAAGGTGGAAAACGTTCTGAAAGGATTTATCTTTGTCTAATTTTTTTACAGCACAAAAACCTGACATTTTAACAGGGGTGTGTAGACATATATAATTACAGCCACACTCTATGTTAAGTGGCCCTTAAATGTGTGTTTGTAGGAAGCAGCAAATTATATGTATAAAGTATGCAAATGCTTTATGTTTGCTTTTATGTAAAACATGTGATTTTGTTTGATAGAACCCAAAATGAGCGTCCCTGAGGAAGATGAACCATCTGTGTTGGAGTCCTTGTACTGTAAGGTAACTGAAAAGAGAGGTGATCTGTTTTTTTTCAAACTGAAATGACCTGTTAATGTTGTATTCCAATAATTATTCAGTTCTCCTAGAAATAAATCAAATAAAGGAGGACTTTCCCACCAGAGAGAGAGAACATCTTGAACGTCTGTAATCCAGCCTTTTCACTTACTTTAATAAATATGACCCTGAGAATAGTATAGGACCTGGGGAGGTTTATTTTGTAAGTGCGAGTGTTTACTTTATGCACAGTCGGCCATAATAGAATATACTTATGATGTTTCTTTTTGGCAGTATTGTTTAATTTGGGATGCACAGTTGTTGCTTTTTACTCTTGTGCATTAACCATGTTTGTTCTTATGTCTAGATCTGCCATGTTGCGTTCTTGAATGAGGAGAGCCTTCAGTTACACTGCGGAGGAGAAAGACATAAAGGGGTATTGATGCTGTATTAGTAACATAAATAATTAGCTTGGTTATCCAATTCAGTAAATGGTATGCAAAGTTCAAGTTATGTTTTTTAAGATGTTACAGACACAATCATTAATATTTTTACTTCATACAACCGTGTTGTAAATAAAAAAAATGACCACTTATTTTTAATGAATTCATTTTCCAAGAGACCAATCTTCTTGGCTGGCTACTTTTTTTTAATTCTATAGTCGTTCTCTATCTGGTTCAGATTCTCTGCTTTTTTGTTTGCTCATGGAAAAAAACATAACATCTGAGCCCTTTTTTATTCAGTACTAATATTTATATGCTGTTGAAAGACATAGTGTTAATTTATGTTTAAACATATCCGCTCAAATGAACTTTTTTTGTTCTGCATAAGAAAGTGATGACATGATCTACATTTCACTTAGACTTGTCATAATCATCTAGTGAAATGCAGGTACTAAAGGTAGTGCTTTGTACAGGTATACCCCTCTTAATGCTAACCCTTTTGAGCGCGGATTCGCTATAGTGCTCTTTTTCTCAGTAATTTTTCACTTAACGCTAAACTTCATAAATAAGCAATTTTTGAGTGCCAATTCTCGTTAAGCCCTATAAATACCCCATCGGTGCTCTGAGATTCGCCATAGCGATGTCTGATCGCTATGGCAATAAAATGCCCCATTTAGCACTGTTTCACATAGCGATCCTTCATTTAGGAACACATATGGAGAGCTTAATAGGATATTGCTTTAGCGCTGTTTTGACTATGCTGTAGTAATCATTAGTTATGTGACTATTACACACAGTATTATGTAGGTATAAATGGATGAAAAATGTTTTTATTCATTTGTGTGTAACCTCATTTGTTTGTTTTTGACAAAGCAAATATATATTCTTTGCGTTTTTTTTGTATTTCAGGCCTATTTTTATTAAATATACTGATGTAGCATGAGTTATGGTTTCTTTTTCTGTCTTAAAATGTAAGAAAAACTACTTTTTCCAACATTGATAATCTGAACAACTAAAGAGTATAATGAGTCAAGCTAATGAAAGATGCCATCACGTGTATCAGAAGAAATGCTGTTTAATTCTGGAATACTCATGTCTTGTAAAGCAAAATACATGCAGGATATACCATCCAAGTTCTACTGCTGTAACCTTCAGGTTTTGCATGACACAACTCTCTGTAATTGCCTCCGCTTTGTTGTGGTCAATGACATAATAAACTTTGTTGCACCTTTATGCAAACATGCCTCATCTGTCATGTAATTATGCATGGAATTATGTGCGCAAACAAGTTTATTAATAAGCCTGAAGGTACCAACTTGTGTTAAAGGATTAATATTAAGAGACAATGGGGAACAAAAGGCTGGATGGCTAGTGAGCATGTATCATACCTTGCTTTATAAGGCTTAACTGCTTGCCAGAGCTCCACAGTGTTTCATGTAGTTTTATTCATAGTTAAATTAATTAAACTTATTCTCTAGAGCTTTAAAGATTTGTTTCTTTATCTCTTCTTCTAGAGATGACAAATCCTTTTTAGAAAATATGTCTGCTTTGCTGCTGTAGAATATATTTTCTATTATTGAGAACTCTAGAAATGGACTAATCTTAGCCTATTATTTAAAAATTAGAAATCAATGTATGACTCACTGGGGGGGGGGGGGGGGAGCAAAACTACATTCATGTTTTGCACTTTCTGATATATGGTTCATGTTCACCCAAGATGTGCCCTTTTGATTGTATATGTGATATTTGCTGTCTAGTCATTTCTGACTCTCATTTATCCTCCATCATTGCTTCAATTACCTCATCTATCCATCCCCATTTCCGTGTGCCTTCAATCTTTCCCAGCCTCAGAGTCTTCTTCAGGGAATCCTGCCGTCTCATGATATGGCCAAAATATTTGTGCTTCAATCTCATGGTCCTACCTTCTAGTGAACAGTTTGGCTGCTGAAGTACTGATTTACTGCATGTTCTTGCAGTCCAAGAGACTCTTAAGCAGTTTTTCCAACACCACAATTCAAAGGTGTCAATTCTACGGCGCTCAGACTTCTTTATGGTCCAGCTTTCACATCCGTATGTTGCTCCTGGGAATACCATAGTTCTGATTATGGGGACCTTTGTTGATAGTGTAATATCTTTACTTTTTACTTGCTTGTACAGACTTGCCATAGCTCCCGCCCCCTTTCTTTTAATCTCATGGCTGCAGTCACCGTCCGCAGAGATTATGTATCCAAGAAAAATAAAATCTGTCACTGCCTAGTAGTCTATTTGCCAGGAATTCAGATTGCTGTTTGCCACAACCTTCATCTTTTTCCTGTTGAGCAGCAGGCCAGCTTTTGCACTCTCTTCTTTCATCCTCATCAGTAGGTCTTTAGTTCCTCCTCCCTTTCAGCCATCAGAGTAGTATCATCCATGTATCTGAGATTGTTGATATTTCTCCCAGCAATATTGATTCTGACTTTGGATTCGTCCAGCCTGTTCTTACATATGATGTACTCTGTGTATGTAAGTTAGAAAATAACGTGACAATATACAACCTTGTCACACTCCTTACCCTATATTGAACCATTTTGTTGTTCCATGTCTCTTCTGCATTTAGTTGGATACATCTTTTCCCAGCTCCACCTTCATTCCTTATTTTCTTTCACAGCCTCAGTCAGTTTGCCTTCTTTGTTTTGCCTCTTGGTAATCTTCTTTGTTGCTTTTTCCTGTATAATATATTATATGTATTTTTCTTTCTCATAGATCAGCTAGAATTATAATTTGACTTCCCTTATAAGGAGTAATGCCTAAATAATGTTTTTAATATAAGTTTCCTGGACAATGCCATAATCTTCTATCCAAAGTTCTTCAGGCAATCTATCTATTATCTCCAGGCCCTTAGATCTATTATTTAGCTCCACACACATTCACTGGCAATATTAGCTATTTTGTATCTGATTGGTTTGATGATTTTCTCTCCTTTTTTTTTCAGTTTTAATTCTGAACTTTGCAATAAGAAGCTCATGGTCTGAGCCGCAGTCAGCTCCAGGTCTTGTTTTTGCTGATAATATAGAGCTTCTCCAATATTTGGCTGCAAAGTATATAGTCAATCTGATTTCTATATTGTCCATCTGATGATGTCAATGTATAGAGTTGTTTCAGGGGTTGTTGGAAGAGGGTGTTTGCTATAACCAGAGAAATATATTGACAGACTTTTACTAATCTCTGTCCAAGGCCAAACTTGCCAGTTATTCCAGGTATCTTTTGGTTCCTTACCTTAGCATTCCAATCTCCTATGATGATAGTAACCTCTTTTCTTGGGTTATATCTATGAGGTGTTGAATGTCTTCATATAACTGGACAACTTCAGCCTCTTCAGCATCCATGGTTGGAGCATAGACTTAAATCACTGTGATGTCAAATGGCTTGCCCTGAATTTAAGTAGAAGTTATCCTGTCATTTATTGGATTGTTACAGAGCATGGCTTTGGCCACTCTTTTTATTAGATCGGGTGCTACTCGTACTTGCCCTCTGCTCTTTCCCAGTAATGTGTTAGGCACCTTCTGAGGGGCTTATCTTCTAGTGCCATATTGTTCTGTCCCTGGTTGTGCTTTTCAATAAGGTTATCTTGGCAGACATGGCACAGTAGCAATTCAGTTACTTTAGGTTACATTTAAGTTATGATTAGACATATTGATCTTCTTGTTGGGTAATAATGTGTTCCATTCCTTATTGAACTAATATTTTTTTTGTAAACCACTGTCCTTTTTTTTTTCTGCTGTCATGTTAATCAAGAACATCTATTTGGATCGATACAAACCGTTAAAAGCATATGAAACAGTGTACTACTCCAAATATTCTTTTAAACAGTAAGCCACTCTGTATGCTGCAATATATGAAACATTGAAAATGGAATAGATTATCATCATAATTATTGAACTTGTTGCCAACTAATTAGAAATTGTGCCATCAAAGTGACATTATTTGCTTTAACACATTTTGGCTTCTAGAGAGATGAGAAAAATGTGCACAAGCAATATGATGTTTCTATTGCAGCTTAGTGTACTCCACAAAATGTCCCGCATCTAACCTGCAATACATGTTTACAGCCTTGTACACCATGAAGGGACAACTGAAAGAAGGGCCATAGACATATGACTGCACAGCAAGCATTGCTTATAGCCCATTGCAGAGGATGTCACTGCGGGTTTAAGGGATGAATACATGAGAGCATATTGGCTTTGGTAAATAACAAAGTGAAATCAGTCCAATCTCTCTCTCTCTTATTCACAACACATTTCCATTATACAGATCCCTATATATGGAATTTAAGTACTGTGCCTTTTTTTATTTCTGCACATGTCCTATGAAATCAACGAAAAAAATGATATTCTACATCTTGGGCTATTTGTTAATAATGCTTTAGCATATGACACTACTCCCATCAAAGGCTGTAAACTTTTTCACAAAATAATCTGTAATAGAATATTTATTTGTAGTATGCAACAAAGTTACATTTTTCCCATATGTCTTTATGTTTAGATTGATTCATTTAAAGGACCATTGTAGCCCAAAATTTAAAACCTAGTCTTGAATAAATACACAAAATGGATGGTGTGTTTTTAGAATGGGACCAAAAAAAAATACAAAACAGCTTCTATCTTTTTACTTTTTTACCTTTTTATGTGAAATTATCCCGCTGTTGGAGCTACCATTTTCTTTTCTGCTGACCAGCTTCCTTAGGTGGGAGGAGAATGCACAGGAAGTTCCATCTGCACAATTGGAATGTGGCATCTACAACTCCCAGTTCTTTCCATGGGTGTGAGGGGAGAACTCTTTAGTTTAAAGGACACCCCCAGAGAAAGTAACAGATAGGATGAGCTGAAAAAAAATGGAATGGGAGCTTGCAGTAAAATGTGCATGAAAGTCACAAATATAAAAGCTGTGTTTTTTTAAAATTATTATATAATGTTTTTTATTTCTAATAACATATTGTCCATTATCAATACTAGTTATTTAACATACAATGTAAAACAAATTGGCCACAGTGGTCTTTTAATGATATCCATTTATTCCTAAAATGGTTTGTGTATTTTTGTCTTTACATATCTGAATATTTGCAGTAGTATACGGGTTTTGTATGCTGGTGTCCTATTTATATATATATATATATATATATAAATGAAGTTTGTGTTTTATTCTGCAAGTGGATTTTTAAGTACCTTTTTGTAGTATTTGTTGAGTGTATACTTAACTTTGTGTGTTTCATTTTCGGTTTGACATGAATCTTTAAGATGGAAGAAGACATGCATGGTAAGTCATCTATGTATTTTTTGTAAAATGTTATATAGCTTTTTCATGTCACCAAATGCTTTTGTTTTATTTGAAGGCAAAGGTGTAAACAATGGAAATTTTAGCCATTGTTTTCTAGGCATAGTATTGGCTTGAAAGCCTGTGTTGGCTGCAATGTCAAAAGAGACCCATGTATCTGTTAATATACTGATGAGGTCTCTTTATGTGGTTATGACCTCCTATGACTTGAATCTATCACAATAGGAGAGAATATTACGCAAGAGGAGTTATGTGCACAGTTGTAAGATCCTCACAGTCCTTACTAACTGCACAAACTCTCACAAGAAGACCACAGTGCCCCATGATAGGTGTTATACCAGAAGAATGGACGAAACATCTCACAAGACACCTCAAGCAGCATGCCTATAGTGGTTTTATATTCCCTGAACACTGGCAGCCTTAATCTGCACATATGAAGGATTGTGCTTGCAACTGGAAATCCGAATGCAGTTCTCCTAAATTGTATGCACTGGGAAGATGGTGATTTCATTGTTTTACAGCCTGAAAACTGTTGGGACTTTTGTTTGCCACAACATTATTTGCATTGCTAAAGTAATAAATGTTCTTCATACTGTACTACAAATGGCATTTTTTTAGTACCTGATATTGAAGCTATTACAATTTTATACAATGATGATTAAACATCCTAAATTGTCTTAAAACCATGTCAACCCCTTCAGTGTTTTCAAAGAACAGTACTGGTCTTACGTACAACTACCTCATATTTTCAAGGTGGTGACGATACATACAACTAAATGGATATGACAACAGTGCAACTCTATTTTCTTTTTTTTTTTTTGTTTGCTTTAATATATATATATATTTTTTTAATTAATCCTTTATATGCTAATATACATACTTTTGTTGTTGATACTGCAATTATCTGGCTTACATAAATTTGTAATTATTTGAGTCCTTATCTTAATATGCACAAGATATTTTAAAGTGTCTGGGTTCCCAGTGCCAGGTTCAGCTTTGTGTTTCTATTGAGTTTCTTAATATAACCTGTCTTGCGGAAAATGTGGCTTTTTCTTTTAATATAAACTTTGGTGAACTTTAATGTTTTGTGCAGGTAATTGTTTATAATACCAAATTATGTCTTGTAGGTGAGAAACCATGGGAAAAGGAGATTAGCTGTCTAGAAGACTTTATCAAGTCTTCTAAACGAAAGGAACCATTAATTGGTAAGATCACATATCTTTAAAATCAATTGTTCCCAGTGTTTTCTTTTTTTTCTTTTTTTTTTTTATAACTATAATACAATCACAGTTTAATCTCACTCCTGATAACTGGTGTTAAAGGACCACAAAATACCCCTATATGTGCTCTGCACCTTTTTAGATGAGGGTAAAAAAATTGCAGAAAAGGTGTTTTAATTTAGAAAATTGGAGTAATGATCAATTGAAGTCTGGTTGTTTCAGTGAGTTCACTGTGCCTAATTGTGTAATGAGATGTGAGCCGTGCGGGACAATGATTAATTTCTGAGCCTCGTTTTTCGACGGCCATTTTTTCCCTCGCTTCGGGAAAAAATGGCTCCAATTAATTTGCAACTTCACTCCCAGGCTTCCTGACTCTCCCCCTGTGTGAGTGTTTTTATTTTTTTTGGGTTGTTTTTCGGTGTTTAGGAGTTACGCATTTGAACCAACTGCATGCCTTGCAGTCATTGCATCCTAAGTCCTGCGTGCTTCGCAACGGCTCGCAGTCGACTGCTCGCCTTGCGAGGGCCGCAAGTGCGTTACCAACTTTGCAAACGTTACAAACATTGCAAAGATCCACAAATATATATATATATATATATATATATATATATATATATATATATATATATATATATATATATATATATATATATATATATATATATATATATATAAATAAATAACCGGGACTCTCAAGCAACCGGCATCAATTCTCCACTTTTTTCTAATTGTTTTTTCTGTGCCTAAATGGCCTAGTTTAGGTGCTAATTCCTGTGTATGTACGTACATTTTTAAATTTTTTTTAACATTAATAAGGCAGGTGATTCAAACCCATGATTTAACAATGCAAAAAATCTTTAAAACAAAAATTATGCTTGCCACTGTGCCGCCATACTTTACTTATGATTATGGTGTAAATCCATAATACAATGTGTAGCAGTTACAGACTCCAGCTTTATTATTTATGCAGGTTCTTGTGGGATGGCTTCAAGGGCTAAACTAAAATGGTAATATCCAAGTCAATTCTTGATCAATTTAAGAAATGTAAGCAAATTTTCCACATGACTTTCCACCTTCTTACTGATGGTGCCGAGCACCAATGGTGACTTTTGTGGTCCTTTTAAATACCCTTCATCCAGGTATACCGTCCATATTTTGCCCTAATAAAACATACTTAAGTATTGCTGATAATGGAAGGGTTTTAAAGGAGGAAGCTACAAATTATTAAAATGTCAGAATCAAAAGAAATTATAAACCCACTGAAATCTGTAACCGACAAAGTTTAGAGAAAATAAAAACTTAAGATATGTTTTAATATCTGACTGTGCCTTAAATCTACTGCTCTAAAACCTGTTTAAAGTTATATATATTTCATTTCAATTAACATTGTTATTTCCACTGCAATATTTGCCGGGATATGGAATTCCCCAATTTTATTTTATCAAATATTTTTTTTGAGAGGTTTAGATTTTATTTATTTTTTTCTTCTTTTTTTGCATGAAGGAAAGGGGTTTGTGCAATTTAAACTTGTAATACACATAGTCTGAGCAAAAGCTGCTACTACTAGGATATGGAAATGAAAATAAAATTACCCACCACTGTTACAATTCATGAAAGCAAATAAATAAATTGATACCTAAATTATAATTGGCTGTAACTGCTAATAAATTAAATATTGTTTTTATATTCTACAATATTTTTTTTCATTAAAAAAGTTCTTCAAAAGAGTATATTATAATCCTTACATTAGTGTTACTTCATGCCCAGATTCATAACAACAAATCATGAATAACAAATTACAGGGGAATAAAACGTAACCTGTATTAACACCTTTAAAAGTATTTAAAGATGCTATACCATTTGACATTAAAAGAAAAAAGCCCAAGTCAAAATAGTGTCAAACCAGGCTGATCAGTCCAAAATATTATTCCCCTAGAGACTAATGTAAATTACTTTGCTGAGAGAAGTAACTTAACATTTAACCTCCAGTTAGGTAAAGAGGGGTACTTAATGATCAAAGTATTCCCCAATTGGCACAAAACTAGTCCAATTGTAAGTCTCAAGTATGAAATTCCCCAAACATATACATAGACTACCTATCTGGCAAACTAAAGTTGTGCTGTACTGCAGTAAGTAAAACCTGACTACCGAGAGTCTTGAGTTGTGCTGGGGCTGAACAGCCAAGGAAACCACCTATGCTGCAGTCTAAAGTTATACCATACTCTAAACACTAAAGTCTAGCTACTGGCATTATTGGGTAGTGCCAGAGCTACCAAGACAAAAGCCTGTGATGATACTACGGACTACAAATTAAAACGCCCCAACGCACGTTTTGTCAAATCATATGACATCATTAGGGGGAACCATAGTGCACTACCTGTGCAACTTTATAGTGTCCTAAGTTGTGCCAATAGCTCTGATTGGTGCAATTATAGTGTCATTGTGTCACTATGCCAACACGATGTGAGGAATTTATTATAAATACGTTAATTAACATACTCTTTCCCCAGAGGCATAATCTTTTTTTTTTTTACCCCCAAATATTTTCTGTAATTTTATTAATGTTCCTTATCACTTATTGTGTAGCATTAATGCATTAATTAGACAAGTTCCATGACTGACACATAAAAAAAAAAAAAAAAAGGAAGGGGGCAGAAAATTACAAGTCTATATATTCAAGATGCTCAAAAGCTTGCTTTTCTTTTTAAGGATTGCAGTATGTGGAACCATTGCATCCATATGGAGAATACACAGTTGAGCCATGTTACTCATGTGGCCTTTGTAAAATGAAAGGAGGACTATTTTTTATGATGAAACATTTAACACATTTTAAACACAGAACTGCATATATTGTAAGTACCATACATTTCCATTTTCATTCTCATTTGACTATAAATTGAGCAAATAAAATGCAGTAACAGTTTTCTCTTTTCTATACTAAGTTACTATAATAAGTTCACATATAAAGAAGTTTGACTAATAGTCCTAAATATAAAAACATTACAGCGTTTAGTCATTTTGTGTTGCTAATTTTATAATTTATACTGAAATTACTATTCTCCTATAATTATTTGTGAAGTGCCAACATTTTCTACAGCACTCCTATTAAAACATTGCCCTAGGAGAACATTGTATGAAGTTAATTCAGACCTTGGTTATTTTAAATCTTCCAGTTTAAAAAAAAAAATGAATAAAAAAGCCTTTTGTTTTAGTCTATTAAAAATAAAAATAAACATGTATTATGGGCTAGTCAAGACTGTACAACATATTTAGCTAGGGTAGATGCCAAATCTTTAATCAGTTTTCTATGTGAAAGAGGAAAACTAAATATGTTTGTTTTTGTTTTAGTGGAAACTGTATGCCCATTGGTTGCCCCCACTTAATTGTTCATATTATGAGAAGGTTATTCTCATCAGAGAGCAGGCAAAGGAAATAGAGAGCACCGAAGGGATTGGTAATAAATATGTAAGTATTTATATAGTGATGCTGATGCATTCTCTCTGTGCGCCTGATAATATTTTTGATAGTAAAGTGACAAAATTAGATGTTTCTATCCCCACGAATGTTTTTTTAATTAGTGCATTTCAAAAGATCATATTTAAAAAAATACAGATCTTTGTTTGTTTGAAAAATAGAGTTATATAATGTAGAAAATGTAAATGTTTTCCTCCACCTCTTGCTCTGATGATATAGATTGGCAAGGAATCCTAGAAGTCCTTGGCCATCCACATGCGTGTTTATCACTATTTTCTTTGGTTGTGAAACTAAATAAGCAAACGCAGGCATGAGACTGACAGTGAATCTAAATTAATTTTGCCAAATCAAATTTTGCTTTAGCTAACTTTTCAGGCTAATTTAAGCACCTTGCTCTTCATTTTATCTCTGTTTAATGTTAATCAAATTAAATCAATATTAATTATTTTTCATGTAAAAAAATATCATGTTTATATGAACAATAGAAAATATGGGACTACAGTGTGTGGAAATATATATAATTATAATAAATATGTGTGTATAATACAGCTGTTTTTGTTTGTAGCTTCTGCTGGACCATGCCTACCGCTTGGCTCACAAGAATGGTATGTTTTTACAGTACATAAATGGCTGGTTTTGGTATTGACCACTGTTTTGTTTAGTAGGAATCTTGTCTCCCCCATAAATTAGTGATCTGGAAGTAGAGTTATTTATTTGCACTGTAGATACAACAAATGCTACTAACACTCACAAGTAGTGTTAGTATGATACTAGCGCTAGTGATAAATGTCATGATGTGAAAAGTGCGTTGGTCCATATAAATAAATATTAGCGGGGAAACCAACATTCATCAACTGTGAAATATCCCTCCTAAATACAGGAACACTCATTTGGTATATCAAAGTCTGGTTTATTTCACATAGTTTAGAGTCCAGTTCTTGAGGGATCTTGATTCCAGTACTTCTAGTAAGTCGGTGGCAGTCGACCTAGGTTTCTGGATATATGTGACTCTGTAGTTCCACTGGTATGCAGCTCCTCAAACAAGCGCTGTTCACAAACGTGCTCTTGGAATAAAATAATAAAAATAAGTACTAGGACCGAGAGCGCAACACCATCTCCTAGTGTAGATCAGTATGAAACCACACCGACATGCAGATTACACAAAAATATATATTCATCTGGAAGAGCTACTCACATCTCCATACCCCAGACGTGTGTGGCTTAGGCATACTCCTCCCTGCTTCTGTTCAGCTTGTCTGCTTTAGTTTGTGTTGGTGGTGGATTCCTGATCTGTTATGTGGCTTGTATGTCCTATAAGGGACTCTTACCAGGCCATGTGACCCTTGTGGGAATCTCACAATTTAACCCTGTTTATATCTATAGTCCTGTGTGTAGTCTCACAAGCTTCTTATAAAAGCAATCATCTTTAATTTATAAGCTAATTACTGCTTTTCAGTCTTCTTTCTCACTTTCTCAATGATAAGTGTGTATGAATGCTGCTGTCTTAGTAGTGTAGCTAAAGGAACCTGGGGAGGGGGGGGGGGGGGGGGGGTATACTGGAGACTATAACTCACGTGTTTGGGTATGGCGAGTGAGTACCACTTCCAGATGAATATATATTTTTGCATTATTTGTATGCCTTTAGATAAGTAAGTAACAACAAACTAGTAGACTGTGTTGCTCTCTCTCCCCTTCCATATTTATTTGCACTAACTGTTAAACTATTCACGTTTTTTGTACCCTACAGGAATGCCCTATCGTGTCTTAATATCACATCTATGCTTAAATGGAGGGTCTAATGTTATATGTAATAATTTTTGTTCACAGGGAAAAGTAATTTGTAAATTGTTATGATTTTATACTTGAGTAATTGATTTTAATTTGAAGTTATTGTTTCATGATCCTTTCTGTTCTAGTCTTTTCTGTCTAATCTGTGGGTAGTGATAGGGCATGCGTATCCATCGCCAGTGTGCTTGAGACACAGATGCATCATCTTGTACGCAAACAAGGATTACAGCTATTACTTTGAGGGCTGTATTTGGACACTCCTGATCTTGGAAGAGCATAAAGTACTTACTGAAGACACTAGAATGTGGAATGAAGTCTCTCGATTCTGGTCTATATTTTGGTGTATTTATACCATTATGATCTCTTCATACTGCAGTGCCTGAAGAAGAGACAGCAGTTATTGTATCCTATTATTTACGAAGATCAATCAATAAAATGTTGTATGTCTGATATTTTAATATAGCTACCATGTTTGTATTCACATGACATTGACCATATAATCAGAGACTATGTAAAATTATAAACATTCATTTTACAACTGATAGATGAGATGTTTTTGATTGTATGGTAAAACCGTTTTTTTCTGTTTATTTTCCAGAATTTTGGAAATGTAATTTTAGGCTTCAGTGCAAGTAAGTTCTGGAAGATTTTGCTTGAAACTCCACATTAATTTTTAATATATTCTAACAAATGTGTGTATTTTTCCAAGTGTGGGCTGAAGATATCTGCTTAAATGGTAATACATAATAAAGAGTATAGTCAATTTAAAAGGAATGTTTGGGGGCAATATGAAAGAGATGAAAACTCTTCAGTACGCCCTCTTGAATATCTACATTTGGTCACAAGCAAAAAAATGTTTAAACTGGGGGGAAAAAATCCAAACTTTATTGCCTATATTCTGTATATAAAATCATCTTTGATATCAAGCTGCGGGGGGCTTTAGATATAGATAAGTGAATGGAACTTATAATGCAAAAATAAAATACATTTGGTTTCACCATGAAATGAAGGATATATATACCTTAGTTTAAAATTATGTATTTAACCAATTTATGTATGGAATTTTTTTGTAATAAAATGTAGACACAGGTTAAAAAAAGAAAAGCTTACAACCATATTAATAAAGCATTTATATTCTTCAACTAAATCTATATTTTTGTTTTTCCTTGGTCATATTAATCAATCAAAATATGACCTGGATTTGACATTATTTGCTACAAGGTGCAATTTTTATATGTGTTTCTGTTACGTAGTAATATCTTCAAATACCAAAGTGTCTTCTCTTTATACTGTGTCGATATTCATATTGAATTCTTTTTGTTTTTTAGATTGAATGCCCGTAAAGAGGATGTAAGTTTTGTTTTTTTGATTTTTACACCAAACCAGGAGAAAAAATGACACATTTTCTTATTTAAAGTATCAAATATTACTTTCGGTCTTTTTAAGGTGACAGCGGATTATCCAAATATGGTATAATCTAAAACTATAGGTAGTAACAAGTACTTTATTCATTGCATTGCTAATTTGATGCACCCACTAAAGACTCTCTGTAACGTGACAGGGAAGGTTTCTGAATCTCACTAGGGATATAATCTACCTAAGTATCTATTTACTTTTATGTACTTTATTGCATTAAGTGTGTAAAACCTCTGTTTGTTTCTACCTAAAGTAAAACAATTTGTACTTTTTTTGTCTGTTCTCTGTAGCTCCTGCAGCTCATGAATAAACAGACTATGAAGCACAGTGTTTAAAATGAGTCTGTCAATGACCTCTCAAGATGCATATTGCTGAATGTTGCCATGGATTGCTTACTATGAGACGGTGCAACCCCTGTACTTCATAAGCTGCAGAGGGGAGAAGCTAATTGGGGTCAATTTGTAATAAAAACTGCTTTTTATCACTTCATAATGAAATCAAGTACATAATAGTGAATAGATACATGTTGTTGTTTATTCGTGTCTGACTTTGTTGTGCCTGGTGTGCTGTGGTCCATAAGGTCACTATCTTCAGATCTCTGGTCGTGCTTATCCATAGGATTATCATGGCAAAGATACTGGAGTGGGTTGGCAGTTCCTTCTCCACTGGACTGTAATTTGTCTGACCTCTCTGCTATGGCCTGTCCATCTTGGGTGGCCCTACATGGTATAGCTCACAGCTTCTCTGAGGTACACAAGCCCCTTCGCCACGACAAGGTAGTGATCCAGAGGGGGGAAAAGATACATTGGTATATTATATTCATAGAGAAATCCAAAAGCCTTTCATGTCCCTTTTAGTAGCAAAATATTTCTAATAGTTGGTGGTTGTCTTCAATGTAACACAGTGCATGCTCTGATCACAGAGAGTGTTGAAGCTGATTAGACCCTTTTTATGACTTACATTGACACTGCATATTTTTGTTAATTCTTGTAAAGACAAATTCATATTAATACATCAGTATTCTTATAAGATCAGATCACATGACCTATTGTAAGATAACTAACTACATAATTGTTGACTAATTCTGCTTGCTTTTCTCCTCAGGCTTTAAGAATGTGTGCACTAAAAGATGGCATTTTAAAGTACATGGTAAGCTTTTAGAAATACTTTTATACTTTGTTATTTCTGTCTTTTCTTTGTTTAAAAGCTTTGTGTTATAATTAAAAGTACATTTTAATCTGGATAAGTCTCATGTTTCTTGCATAGTTAGGGCTTCTTTTTAAAATGTATTTTGACAATAAAGGGTGCAGCTATTTTAGCTATGGAGCTTCATACAGCCTGCCTCGATACACCCAAGTAAGAGTTAGGAGATCCAATGTCATTTATATAGGAATAAAATAAACTTTTTTTTTTTTTTTCTAATACTTTTCGATTTATTGCTTTATGCAAAGAGAACCATTTGCAAGGTTTAAACATTCTGAAATTGTGAATGAGGGATCATTCCTGTTGTGACAAAGTGGTTGCCACGTCCCTGGCCGACTAGCCGGTGGCTCTGTCGTCTTTAAGATGTTTACCCAGCAGAACATTAGCCATGACTTCCATATCTTTTTGTAGAGATTTGTGTGATTAACTGTTGTTGACCGGCTATGAAAAATGATTGAATACACTCCAAAGTTGTGAATGAATATGTCCTCTTAGTATCTATGTTGGTGCTGAAGGCATTGTGCTATGTGTACCTGTTATCAGGCCCAAGTGATCTAAAATACATGTTTGTAATTTTTTCCGTCCATCTTTACACTATTGTGAGATCTCATTTTTAGTGCAGCTATTCTTTCATTTGTTTTGTGAATGTGATAGGGTTGTGTTTTTGTTGTGCAGACTATGGATGCCAGACTTATTAAAGGACTATTGTATTGTAGTGCCATATTTTCAGCATGCACTTTTTCAGAAATCAACTTTATAATTAGTAATATCATGGGTGTGTACTGGAAAATCAATACGTTTTGATAACTACTGAAAACATTTTGTGCATTCTGTGTCTCAAAATAATTTAAGGACTGTATTTTTTTTTTTTTTTTTTTATTTCTAAAAAATGTTTTGCCTATTTAGCAAATGTAGCTTTTCAAAAGAGCATATTATAAATACAGATTGCAGTTATACTTAGTGTTTCAAATTTTTTATTATAACCTAGTACTGAATCCTTTCAGGATTAATTGAATTGTATATGAACAAGGTAAGGAAAATAAGGGGATATAATAATTGAAGCTGCTGCTAGGCATGCAAAATATGTTCTTGTTGTTATTTGCTGTTTAAAAGTTTCCAATAAGTATAACACTTAACTGTGAAGTGATTGAAAATGATAACAAAGCACATATGTGATATTTCAAATGTATGTTCTTGCTCCTTTAGGAATCATTTAAGCTGTCGTCATCGGAAGAAGCCATTTCCACACAGAAGCTTACAGAGGATATCAAGGCAGCTGTGGAGGTGTATAATCAGAACTCTGAAGGAGGAAGTGTAAGTGTTACTCACAATGAGTAATAAGCAGTGCTAAGTAGATGGCTTCCTTGAATGGTCCCAATGCAAAGTTACATATGTTACAAAGGCATGTATATTAGTCTGTCTATCGTTAGTTGGTAATGGTCCAGTAACTAGAATATAATTTTGGAGACATCAAGGCTATTTGCAGAGGCCTAAACAAATGTGTGCATACATTTGCTGCATTCTTTTGTGTGTAAAAAATAAATATTTCCTTATGACCTTCGACTTTTGGAATTGATAAGAATTTGAATGTAGTCACTTTCTAAGCTTTGAAATGGTGCAAAGAATGTGTACTCTGCCTTAATTTGTTTAATACTAAACGTATAGCCCAATATATAATGGCTAATTTCTGAGATAAGATCCTAGCCCCATTCCCATGTTGTCCAGACACCTAACCTATAAAACCTCATGTTGAAAGGGTACTACAGATTCACTTTGAGTGTTCTGACTTTGATAGTCAGGAATCATACAGTGCAAATGCTTTATGGGAGACTGCATGCTACATTGTCTAACACATTGTTCAATGGAAACACTGCAGTGTAATGATTCCCTTCCTCCTCAAGGCACATTAACAGACTGGGATTTGTGGATATCCCTACCTGTTAATGTCTTTTTGATTGTCACATGAATTGAAGTAAGGATATTATAAAATGATGTCCTGTTGATGTGCTTTGAATCCCATGGTCAGGAAATTTTGCAGTACTATGCATTGAATTGCTTAAATGTTATGGTGCAGACCAGCCTTATCCATCTCCAGTATTTATATTAAGTACATGTATGCAAAGAATATTCCAGATAAGAAATTTACAGTTACTTATTTCACTAACTAAACTTGAAAAAAAAAAGTTCTTCTATAGGGTACAAAAATACATCCTTTCAGTTATCTAATATATTTAATCATTATTTACTGTAGGCAGACATCCCCTTCTTGAGCTCATTGCTTTAGCTGTTTTCCCAACAGGAAATCGTCTTGTACACAGATTAGATTTCAATTAGTCTTACTGATGCTTAGAGATGCTACATCTCATTTTAAAGTAGGTGGTGGTTTTTCTACATTTGTAACATAACTGTTTTTTTTTTTTTCTATTTTGTGATTTTAGGAGGGCATGTCTGAACAAAACAATGAATTTGAAGATTTAAAATTCCCACAATTCTCAGGTATTGGTAAATTAGTTAATATGGTTTGTCATATCAAGTTTAAAAAAATAATTAAAGTCTGTCTATCGGTAGCGTCTCCTGAAACGCATAAGCTTCTGTATGGTGAAATTGTTTAAACCAAGTTGTTGGTGTTGTTGTCGTCCTAACGATCCTGTGTCGTTTATCAATAGTGACCATATGACACAGGATAAAAAAATAATAAAAAAAATATATATACCGTATTTATCGGCATATAACACGCACCGGCGCATAACACACACCTCATTTTAAGAAAGGAATTTCAGGGGGAAAAACAAAATTCAAATAAAGAACTTTGAAGCAAAATCCTCAACCTTCCTCCTCATCCTCAACCCCCCTCCTCATCCCGCCTCCTCAACCTCAACCCCCCTCCTCAAGCCCCCTATCCTCACCCCCCCCCCCCCTCCTCAACCTCAACCCCCCTAACCTCAACCCCCCTAACCTCAACCCCCCTCCTCATTCTAAACCCCCCCCTCCTCATTCTAACCCCCCCCCCCTCAACCTAAACCCCCCTAAATACCTCCCCCTCACCTGCTTCTGCTCCGGCCTCCGCTCCTTGACCCGGTGACGTCACATGGCTACCCACTTCAGTATATCTGCCATGAAAACCAAGTGGATCAGCATGGTATGTTGCCCGGTATATGCTAAAGACGAGGCGCGCTGGCGCGCATGTGACTTCACCGGGTCAAGGAGCGGAGGCCGGAGCATAAGCAGGTAAGTGAGGGGGAGGTATTTAGGGGGGTTTAGGTTGAGGAGGGGGGGGGGTTAGAATGCGGAGGGGGTTTAGAATGAGGAGGGATGATGAAGAGGGGGGAGGGAATATCGGCGTATAACACGCACCTATCATATGCCCCCTATTTTCAGGTAAAAAAAGTGCGTGTTATACGCCGATAAATACGGTATATAAATTCGTACATCATTGGCTTTCAAAAATTATTTACATTAAGTAAAAATATTAATGTAAGAAAAGGTGTTGGTAGCATCTATGTCCCTTGTTAGAAGGCCCTTATTTAAAGTACTTACTTAATTTCTGATAACAAGCCAGGTTTATTATCATAATCTGGAGGAACACCTCAGTTTCTCAGCTTCTCACATTTACAAGAATAACATTTTGTCTTTGACCCTTTGTAATAGGGATAGACAATAAAGATAATTACATTAGCCTATAAATGGTATGTTAGATATATCACACCAATGATGAGTTTCTATAGTGCTTTGATATTTTTTTCTTTTCTTTTTGTCTTTTGGTATTATTTGTTGGTGTGTATATTGGTATATATTTTATTATGTTTCAGGACATAAAAGTAGAAAAAGGAAGGCTAAATGTGAAGAGGAGATGCCTTCCACTTCTTCCTCATGCAATGTAGAAGAAGTTGAAAAGGACTCTGAGAGAGTAAAAGCAAGAAGAATGTCTCAAGAGGTCCTATCCACTTTCACATTGTTTGCCCAAGGTATGTGCAATTGCGTTGTGTCGATACTAAGCATGATGACCAAATGTGTTCTCAATCAGCAAATCCACCTGAAAGTAGTAAATTCCCTTAATTTTTGTTTAGTCATAGTTCAAACCTAGAACAAGTGATCATTGACTTTAATATCTTATTCCAGAAATTGGCTACTTTTATTTATTTTTTTATATTTTTTAATACACCTTATAGTAGAATATGTATGTAGTAATATATATGTATGTAACCAAATAATCAGTACATTATTATTATTATTATTATTATTATTGTGTTGATAGAAATGATTACAGTGAAATTATGACATTTTATAATATAACAAGCACATGTTGAGTCAAATTTGATTGGCAGCTGTGTTCCAAAAACACATCTTTATATTTTGAACTTGATTGCACATTTAGGTCGGTCATGGAAATTAAAGAATTCATTTATGTGTGTGTTGCCATGCTTTTAAAGCAAGTTGGGGGGAAAAGAACTGTGACTAAAATAGTAATTCTAGTCACATGTTTAAAGGGTCACTACCATGGCATTACAAGACCATATCCTAATACCAAGAAGAGACTTAAAGTGTTCTCTCTTTTTTATATTAAATTAAACTGCCTGTCATTATTTGCGTATTTAAATATTATTTTATTGAGTGCTTAAAAGCTGTTTTTACTCACTGAAACCTTCCAAAAAGTTCAGCCTCTATAGATCATAAATACAATGTTTATGTAGTACTAGTTGTACAATCCAAAATTGTATATTTAGAATTATAGGAACTCTGTGTGCAAGGGCGGAGCTGTGCAGGAACTGTTTAGAAAGCTTCATTGAGCTTTAAAACGCTTGTTAATACAATGATAGCAGGAAACATGTTATGACTCTTTAAATCTAAAAGTAGTACTGTTCCCTGGTGGTCCAGTGGTTAGGATTCAGTGCTTTATCTGCTGCAAACTGACTGGGTTCAAGTCCAGTCAGGGAACCAAAAGGTTACTCCACCCTGAAGCTGAGCAGGGTAGGGCCTTGTCAGTACTTTGATGGGATACCACCTAGGAACACCAGGAGCAGTATGCTGTGGCCACCAGAGAAAGAACTGGCTACCCACTTCAGTATATCTGCCATGAAAACCAAGTGGATCAGCATGGTATGTTGCAATCCATGAGGTCACGGAGAGTTGGACACAACTGAGCGACACAAACCCAACAAGACCAAGTACAAGTTATTAGATTTTGTTCCCCTTACATTTTTTTATTTTTCATGTGCTCTAAAAGTGAATTAACTTGTATGACAAACTCATAGCCCTGACTGTAATCTCTGCAGAGTCAGGGGAAGCTCAGCTCCAGACTACAGGTGTTATATCCTAGGCAGATCTCACAAGTTTGGCAAGTGATCTGTAAGAGTCATCTGTACCTTTCCTTATCTCTAATACCTTTTTTGGGTTCTTCTAACCTTATGCGGGTAACCCTCTCGAAACCATCCATATTCCCCACACTAAAACTGTTTTTTTTTTATTTTTTTTTATTTTATACTAGCGAATTGCCCGTCAAAAAAATTACGGCAATGAAATTGTAAGTGAGCTAATGCTGTTTGGCGTATAATAAAATAAATAATAGATTAATAAATTAATATACTTTACCTATTTTGAAGTAATATATGCAGGAAGCATTCTGTTGAAGAGCTGGCAATCTGTTTTGATGTTGCTGCAGCATTAGTGGTGTGGAGCTGCTGTGTAAGCGTGATGAATGTGTGCAGTGTAATAGTGTGCATGCGCGAGACCAAACCGTTAGCGTAGTCGTGTACTTCCGCATTGTATAAGCTATTGTTCTAAAATGGCGGCTAATGTGTGGTATGCGTCTGTGGCTGATTTAGCGTCCTTCGTTTTCTATGTCGTGCGACTTTTTCGGAATATCCGTAGTGTTTGTAATGTTTTTGGGGTCGCGCGGGTTGCGTCCAAGATTTTTAATCTCGTAGGTGTTTATCGGCAAATACGTTGGTGTTTGGTGGTGTTTTGCGTCTTTAAACTGCTGTAGCCTCGTTTTTCGTTTTTTTTGGTGGACATTTTTTCTCTCGCTTACAGAATTTTTCAGTGTCTAAACTCTTTTAATTTGAGTTAAATTGAGGTGTAACTTTAGTTTTTGAGGTTCTGGATGCCCCCTCCTCCTGTAAGTAAGCTTTTTATGTATTTGTTGTGTGTATTTGTTTTTTTCATGTGCGCGTGTTGCGTCCGATTTTTGCAAGGTCGTAACGTGTCTCATATTTTCCTCGCGTAATAACGTAAATTTTGCGAGGGTCCTAGTTGCTGGCAAGGAGCGTCTTTGGCGCTCCTTGCCAGCAACTGCGGCCCTCGCTTCGCAAGCTCACAACTATATATGTGATTGACAACAAATGGTAAAGAAAAATTGGTCTTACAATTATCTCTTTGGATATAAACAATGAGCATGACAAAACATATGATATATACTTTATTTATAATATGAAATTGCACTATCTTTCCTTATCATAATCCTTAATGTTTACACAGTGGTTTTAGGCTCTTTCAAAACATTTAAACATAGAAATAAAAGCATTTACCGTATATACTCGAGTATAAGCCGAGTTTTTCAGCCTTTTTTTAAGGCTAAAAAGGGCCCCCTCGGCTTCTACTCAAGTCACTCCCCCTAGTGTCTCTCTAACCCCCCCGTGTCTCTCTAACCCCCCCGTGTCTCTCTAACCCCCCCCGTGTCTCTCTAACCCCCCCGTGTCTCTCTAACCCCCCCGTGTCTCTCTAACCCCCCCGTGTCTCTCTAACCCCCCCCCCGTGTCTCTCTAACCCCCCCCGTGTCTCTCTAACCCCCCCCCCCGTGTCTCTCTAACCCCCCCCCGTGTCTCTCTAACCCCCCCCGTCTCTCTAACCCCCCCCCCGTGTCTCTCTAACCCCCCCCCGTGTCTCTCTAACCCCCCCCCGTGCCTCTCTAACCCCCCCCCCCCGTGCCTCTCTAACCCCCCCCCCGTGCCTCTCTAACCCCCCCCGTGCCTCTCTAACCCCCCCCGTGCCTCTCTAACCCCCCCCGTGCCTCTCTAACCCCCCCCCCCGTGCCTCTCTAACCCCCCCCCCCGTGCCTCTCTAACCCCCCCCCCGTGCCTCTCTAACCCCCCCCGTGCCTCTCTAACCCCCCCCCCTCCCGTGCCTCTCTAACCCCCCCCCCCCCGTGCCTCTCTAACCCCCCCCCGTGCCTCTCTAACCCCCCCCCCCGTGCCTCTCTAACCCCCCCCCCGTGCCTCTCTAACCCCCCCCCCGTGCCTCTCTAACCCCCCCCCCCGTGCCTCTCTAACCCCCCCCCCCCGTGCCTCTCTAACCCCCCCGTGCCTCTCTAACCCCCCCCCCGTGCCTCTCTAACCCCCCCCCCGTGCCTCTCTAACCCCCCCCCCGTGCCTCTCTAACCCCCCCCCCCCTGCCTCTCTAACCCCCCCCCCCGTGCCTCTCTAACCCCCCCCCCCCGTGCCTCTCTAACCCCCCCCCGTGTCTCTCTAACCCCCCCCGTGTCTCTCTAACCCCCCCCGTGTCTCTCTAACCCCCCCCGTGTCTCTCTAACCCCCCCCGTGTCTCTCTAACCCCCCCCGTGTCTCTCTAACCCCCCCCGTGTCTCTCTAACCCCCCCCGTGTCTCTCTAACCCCCCCCGTGTCTCTCTAACCCCCCCCCGTGTCTCTCTAACCCCCCCCCCGTGTCTCTCTAACCCCCCCCCCGTCTCTCTAACCCCCCCCGTGTCTCTCTAACCCCCCCCGTGTCTCTCTAACCCCCCCCGTGTCTCTCTAACCCCCCCCGTGTCTCTCTAACCCCCCCCGTGTCTCTCTAACCCCCCCGTGTCTCTCTAACCCCTTCCTCCTCATCAACCCCCTCCTCCTCCTCCTCCTCCTCCTCCTCCTCATCAACCCCCTCCTCCTCCTCCTCATCAACCCCCTCCTCCTCCTCCTCCTCCTCCTCCTCCTCCTCCTCCTCCTCCTCCTCATCATCAACCCCCTCCTCCTCCTCCTCATCAACCCCCTCCTCCTCCTCCTCCTCCTCATCAACCCCCTCCTCCTCCTCCTCCTCATCAACCCCCTCCTCCTCCTCCTCCTCATCAACCCCCTCCTCCTCCTCCTCCTCATCAACCCCCTCCTCCTCCTCCTCCTCAACCCCCTCCTCCTCCTCCTCCTCCTCCTCATCAACCCCCTCCTCCTCCTCCTCCTCCTCCTCATCAACCCCCTCCTCCTCCTCCTCATCAACCCCCTCCTCCTCCTCCTCATCAACCCCCTCCTCCTCCTCCCCCTCCTCCTCATCAACCCCCTCCTCCTCATCAACCCCCTCCTCCTCCTCATCAATCCCCTCCTCCTCCTCCTCAACCCCCTCCTCCTCATCAACCCCCTCCTCCTCCTCCTCCTCATCAACCCCCTCCTCCTCCTCCTCCTCCTCCTCCTCCTCCTCCTCCTCCTCATCAACCCCCTCCTCCTCCTCCTCCTCCTCCTCCTCCTCCTCCTCCTCCTCCTCCTCATCAACCCCCTCCTCCTCCTCCTCCTCCTCCTCCTCCTCCTCCTCCTCCTCCTCCTCCTCATCAACCCCCTCCTCCTCCTCCTCCTCCTCCTCCTCCTCCTCCTCCTCATCAACCCCCTCCTCCTCATCAACCTCCTCCTCCTCCTCATCAACCCCCTCCTCCTCATCAACCTCCTCCTCCTCCTCCTCCTCCTCATCAACCCCCTCCTCACTTTCTCCCCTGAGGATGGGGGGTTGAGGAGGGGGGGGTTGAGGATGAGGATGGGCGGTTGAGGGGGCAGGATGAGGATGGGGGGTTGAGGGGGCAGGATGAGGATGGGGGGGTTGTGGAGGGGGGTTGAAGAGGGTGATAAGGGAGAGGGGAGAAGAGACACGGGAGAGAGAGGGGGACACAGGGGGCAGCACATTTCCCACCCTCGGCTTATACTCGAGTCACTCATTTTACCCAGTATTTTGTGGTAAAATAAGTGCCTCGGCTTATACTCGGGTCGGCTTATACTCGAGTATATACGGTAGTTTAGAGCACTCTTAATTGTCACTTGTCTTTGTAGTGATTTTATAATTACTCGTTTACTTTAAAATATATTTAAAAAAAACCTCAAGTATGAATGTGGGGAGTTCATGAACATAGCTGCGTATGGTATCACTTAACGTATTATTCTTAAAGGTTTCAAAATATCTAATTAGTCCTTAAGTCAAACATTGTTTACTGAGCTTGCACTATAATACTATGTTATTTCATTTGAAAGGGTCTGAAAGCAAGTCCAAGCCAGCCACAGAAGAGTCATGTTCTTCCGGTCAAAACTCAGATGAAACCCCGGCAGCAGCTGCTCAAACTACAGAAAAAGATAATGAACCTGCTGCAGAGATGCCAACTAAATCTACATGGGTTTACAGGAGCAGACGTAGCTCTGGTAACTATAACCATTCAGTTCTTCATCTATAACGTTTAACATATCTTTCAGTTTTAAAGGGACTCGGCCACACCAAAATAAAGTTGTTTTTTTTAGGTTGTTCTTTTTCTATAAGGGCAACAGTGGGTTAATCACATTCACTTAATAGTAGAAATTTTAATGAAAAAACAACGTTGATTAAAGGAAAGATTAAAAACACTATGAACAATGGTTCCTTCGATGGCTACTGTAACCTTTATTGTCACTCTTTCGTTTATCATTCGTGGAGTGTGGTTACATAGCAAATGGTTTTGCAGAGTATAATAAGGGCACTTGCTCAATCACTTCTGAGCTATAGAGTAAAGTCCCAAGTATAATTATATATGAAATGCTATTGAATTTATAACAAGTCATACAGATCACCTATTAGCAGTATTGTGTAGGTGGTCAGGGACAAAGAGTATGGGGGATAGTCAGTCTCAGAAGGGGAGGCTGTGTGGAGTCAGATATAGAGTCAGTATATACAGCAAAGCTGCCTTCCTATATGTGTATTTATACACAAGTCTGGCGCTCTAAACTCTCATAGTATATATATCTCTATCCCCTTTTAACTCAATCCCCATGAGTCTTTGGCTGCTTGTAATGTAAGCAGTAGTAATTTAAAAATCCATAAAGCCCTCAGAATGCCTCTGCACTTTCCTATTTAGTATTATCGCGCCTCAATTAACTCTGAGGTTTGCGCTTCCTGGTTACAGCGTGTGTGATGACGTCACGCTACGCTTGCCTGCTTCCTGACATGTTTCTACGTGTAAAACGTCTTTCTCAAGGATTGTTCTTTTTTTAAAGGGAATATATCCTCCAAAATTCCATTTTGTTGTTGCTACATTTATTTGCAAATGAACAGCTCAAGCATACTATTTAGCTGCTTAGAAGTGGTAATTTGGATTACAGTCTGCTTTTCTGTCTCTGTAGTAGCCAAAAAAAAAGATATGCAATCTTATCTCATTAGCGTTCAAGAGCCACAAAAGCAATTCTAAATATGTCAAATGCACTGTTCTCCCCGAAAATTTGTACCATCCAGGTGCCATTAAGGTGTAGTCGGGCGGGTATATCATACTGAAACTTGAGCTTGTGTTTTATTTGCTTCTAAAGCCAGGTGGCACTGAAAATGATTTACTGTAGAGAAAAACAGAGTACAGTTTTTTTTAATGCTCTTTAAATTAAATAAACATCATATTGTGTTTTTTAAATAAAAATAAAAGATCAGTGCCCTCACGTTATCAATTCTAATTGTTCAAATGAGCTTAATGTTAATAGGAAAGTATTTTTAAATGATTAATTACTGTATGCAACTGAGCTGTATTGGGAGACTACATGTGTTTGTTTGCTAACATGATTTTTAATTGGAAGGGGAACTTGAATATAGATAAGAATTTAATAAGATAAGATTTGATAAGAATGTCCATAGGGGCACAGAGTCAGACATGACTAAACAACCAGAACAAACCTAACTTGCTTAAAATGACAGAGCCAATTGGTTCACAGGATCAAAATCCTAAGGTGTCAATAACATAACATTTACATTTGTATTAAAGCTTCTCTAAGGACTTCTCTTTTAACGTAAAATGTAATTCTGTTTAGGTGGAATATGCAATTTAAAATTGACGCACAGTCCACTTTGGTGGGGGAAAAATGGGACAATACCTCAAAAGCTTAAAATCCACACATTTGAAATCAGAATTGAATTCCTGGTTAGGAGTGGTTGTAATGTGAGAACCTAAACCAGAGCCTTTCTTGGTCTGTCATCTAACTTTTTGTACATATTTCAAATCATTTTAAATGAAAAATGTATTCCAACGTAATAAGGACATTTAAATTGCATCATAAAACAATGTGTAGCACAATTCAAAGTGCATGTCATATGTATGATATAAATTGTACTATTTGTGTGCTTTTATTAAAAAAAAAAATGTTTTTTATATATATAAATAATTTTTCAGATTCTACAAAAGGAGAAATATGGAAGTCCTTTTTCAATAAAGAACCTGCTCAAACTCCATCCACATCTTTCCTCTATAGTACAAAAAATACATCTCTCTTTGCTAACTCTAATTTAAGCCTTAGAGAACAATTGTCCAAATTCAGCTTTTCTCTAAGTGGAAGTGACTGCAGTTCTAAAAACTTTGGTCAACTTTGCTCACCAGAAAAATCCTTTTTAGTTTGCTCTCAAACACCCTCTTTTAAGGAGGAATCAACTGGTATAACTGAAAGCAAAGTAGATCCTCAAAATAATAATGACAACACAGAGCATGTGGAAGAAAATTCACAGTGTGGTCCAAGGTCAACCATACCTGATACAGGGTTGAGTGCTAGTGTTTATAAACCAGGAGAAGCAGATTATTCAGATGTTCAGAACAGTTTTGCTCAAAAGGATGTTGTTGTTAAAAGTGAGCAAGCAGAACCCATTGCAATTCAGCATCCAGATACAGAAACCATTTCTGCTGAGGGTCCTAGTCAACACACTGAAGCAGCACCGCATCCAGATGTGAAGATAGAAAGAAGTGAACAGACTATTCCCATTCAATATCCAGCTGTAAAGCCAAAGCCAGTTGAGGATCTACCCTCCTCTTCCACCAGCAATGTGTGGAAAATTAGAGAACTTAGCCCAGAAATACTCAAACTGTTCAAAGGAAAGGATGTCAAAACGGTACATGGTATCTTAAAGAGCTTGTCTTCTGTTTACCCATCACTGCGGAGTAAGTATCTGACCACAATAGAGTAGTGTTTCTATTAATACTTCTAGGGGGTCATTATTTATCTCAGCTTGAGTGTAATCTGGTCAATTCATCTGACTCTTGCTGTAGCACAAATGTCTTATAAGACCCTATTATCAAGTTTAGTTCTTTATCAGAGCTCACTATTTACAGTGAGCTCTGATGAAGAATTAAACTTGATAATAGGAAAAATGTTTATTTTAACTATTCTATGCAATCGTGATTTAGAAGGGAAGGCCATTGCTTTTTGTTTGTTACTGTGGTTTACCAACCTGAAAAGGACCTTGAATAATCCATAGGTTTTCAGTTTCTGCTATTGAGAGTTTTTTTCCTTGAATGGGTAGTCTTTCACAGGAGCCTTTAGTTTTTCGATAAAGTACGGTATATATTTTTACTCCTTAATGATAAAAGGCCACAATAACCTTCCAGCCTTCATAACTTTTAAATAGTTAATACAAAATACACAATGTTTCAATTTATCCTTAAATTTTTTTATCTTTTGTGATAATTTACACTGAAATTAGTTTTCATACAAGCTTAGCTGTCTTTTAAACACAGTAAATTGTAAATATGTCTATACTAATGTTTACTACTTAAGCTATGAAAATATAATGTAATATTTGCAGATATTTATTTGCATAAATCTAATCTTAGTCGTTTATGTACCATATTGGTCCGGATATAAGCCGCACCCGCATATAAGCCGCACCTTTAAAATTCAAGGGGATAAAATAGTACTTAAATTTAAGCCGCACCCTTAAAATTGGAGAGAAAAAGACACTCCAAGTGATCAGCCATTGAAAGAAACAGGCTTTCTAATATGTACTGTAACTTTTTTTGCAGGTTACAGGCCTTACAGGATGTTAGAATCACTAAAACCGTAAATCGCTATTCAATTGCTACAATACCGCAGTCTCAAGCACGCAAATCGGCACCCTTAACTTGCAATTGCGCAAATCGGCAGTAATTTTACGTTCGTGAATAGAAGCCGCACACATAACTGATTATTTTTTTTTACGGTCGCGAATATAAGCCGGACCCGTAACTTGCAAACTTAAAAATCGGAAAAAAAGGTGCGGCTTATATTCAGACCAATACGGTATATATAAATGTGTATCTAAAAAAGGTACATGTTTGTGAAGTATGTAACAAACTAACATTAGCAGCTGTGTGAGACATGGACATAAAAAATGTCTTGTGCCAATCAGTGAGAGAGACTCTGTTTGAGTAGCAGAGTATTAGTTTTGTCCTTATCATAAATCTTCCTGAGGGCTAGAACCGAAGGTGTGTTTTTATCTGTCAAAGGTAGGAAGGATGGGTGGGGAAAGAGGGATCAGGGAGAAGTCAAAAGGCTTTTGTTAGATACTTAGATATGATTGAAACTGACACAACACCCCATCTTCCCTCATAGGCCTAGAAGCAGACTTCTTGTATCCAGACAACTTTTAGAGCAAATCTTGAATTATATACTTGTTTACCCATACACACGTTTATATATAATTAATTTGTTCTATTTGTACTAATAAGTATATTTTGCTCTTATTATTTGCTGTACATACCACAAATATGAACATTTTTCTCTTTTTTTCCCCATCTATTTAGAGGTGGACCTTGAAATATTTGCAAAAGTGCTTTCTGAAACTGGAGCATTCGAATGAGCCACGACAACGGAAAATCATGAATGGGGAGAAAAAAATGGTGCAATGACTGTTCAGAAAAACCTTGTAACAAACTTTGTGATATTTGCTTGTTTTGTGCTGCATATACAAGGTTTAAGAATTATAAATCTCTTTTTTCAGCCAAGTAAAAAAGGATGTGAAAACATTGAATGTTTGGGTAAAGACATGACCCCCCCAAAGTGCCATAGGACAGCATTTTGTCAGAACAAGTGGTTTGTGTGCAGTGAAACACAATTTTAAACATAATTTGTGAGAACACTGAGAATACAGGTCTGTTCATGAAACATGAACATAGGAATAGAAGTCACTAGGCTCAAAATAATGTACTTTGACATTGTTCTTGGTCCATCATTTCTGATAGTCTTTTATGAGCCATTGCACTGCACGTGGGAGATGTCTTGGTTATGATTGTAATTAACCTTTTGCAACCTTTATTCCAGCAGGTCATAAGCGCATGTTCTAGATGAATTAGCTATTATTCTCTTAAGAAAAACAAAGAGTAAGTTTCACCCATCTGTAAGCTGGGCTATAAGTACTATAAACTATGGTATGGTGTACAAATTATTTGGCAAGTATACTTTTGTGAGCACCTTCATAATCAAAAGGAGTGTCCAAAACTAGGAAGTGGCCCCAATATGTATTCTACATGGATTGTGTGTAGCCATTCCTGCAAAATAAACCTACTGTGATGTTAAAATTGTACAAAATAAGTATGAAGTTTATATGGTAACAATCCCAAGTTGTTTCTATGTAGAATGTGTTATTTACCTTTACCCACTTTCTTTTTTTAAATAATTGAAGGACAAATGACTTCCTTAAAAGACCACTACAGACTCCTATTTATAATGTATTTTTAAGAACTTATCTTGATTTATTTGATAAAACCATAAAAAGAAAAACATTGGCCATTATTTAGAGCAGTTCTTCAAAAGAAAATTGTGTAAACCTAGGAACATAATGCTAGAAATATATAGTTATATGTGGCTTTATCCTTTTTGTTTTTTGTTCGTATTGCTGGTATTTCATAAAAGCTATGCATATCAAATGTTTTGCTTTGTATATGCGTTTGAGAGAACAGAGTCATAAGTAGATTAAAGGGTTACTGTCACCCCAACAAGTTGATTTTATCGAAACAAGCATTAAAAACAAGGTATACATTGTATTAGTAGTTTTACTCTACAGCAAAGTCTGAGAGATTCAGCATGACGGTGTGGCTCAGAGTGCTTCATACGGGTTGGAGAGGGCATCTATTTGCTTAATAATAATGAGTGGAGACATTGATTTGCCACTTATTTGCATACAACGGAAATGATGATTATCTAGAGAATGATTCAGTTTAGTATCTTAATGTATAGCTAATTAATTAATCTCTTAGAGAATCACTTCTTTGGGATGACTGTGCCTTTTAATGCAAGAAAGGCGGATTAACAAGCTCACTGTATGAAATTTTCATAAGTGACATTTCCTCACAGAGTTTTTCATCTTTATTCCCTGGACAGATGAACAGGTTTGTACCATTTTGTTGTTTAACTGTTGGGCAGTTGTGTGCCCAATAAAAATGATGTGCTTTGTCATTGAAGGCATTTTTTTTCTTGGTGCATCAATGTTGACTAGTCTGTCTCTATTTTGAAAATTAAGCTCCTGGAGTAGAATAAACTTCTTTAAATGTATAGTGTCTTTCAGGGTTTGTCCATGTTAGCCAATGGGCAACAATATAGCTGTATCAGCCATAAGTGTCTGCTAATGAGCTCTAGAGTCATGCATTTACTCTTCTCACACAGCAGTATTTCTTGTATATTTTATGTTAGTTTCCAATAAGTTTAAGCAAGTTTTCCTAAATATTTTTCCATGGAAACAAATATTTTTTTTTTTGTAATTTTTGAAACATGCTCCTTTAACATGTATGATAGAAAAATGCATTCCATGTCCCTTTTATAAAGATCTCCACTTGGTCTGAATTGTATTGTATTCTTTGTTATTTATCATTTCATGTTACATGTATTGCAGTACAAAACACTGTAAATTAGCAGTCATGAGAGAGAGACCACTCTACCCAATTAGGACAGACATTCACCCTGATGAAAGGAAGCTCCCTGCCTCTAAAGCCTCCCTCAGTTTTTTCCTGTCCTACCTAAGGTAGGATGTATAGCCAGAAGACTGTTAAGAATGGAGAATACCAGTCACCAGCTCAGGGCTGCTTTTACTCCGATTCTGGACAGTGGAATATACTGACAGACCCGCTACACGGGAAGTGTAGCTTCTTCTGTTGGGCCCATATTGTAAATACTACCAGTCTATTTGCACAAGGGGTATATATGCTGATCATGAAGGATTGTTAAACATTAAAGTGATAAAGACCTCCCTCTCAATTATAAGAGTAGATTGGCCCTATATGCAGGTTACATAATTATGATTAGCATGTCAGACATGCTATTTGAGGCAACAGGAGTAAGGGATATGGTCTGACATTTAAGAAGCAGAATTAAGAATTCCTTATATCAGAACGAGCTTCACTAAGGTCATTTACAATTGACCAGTATACCCCAATCAAATATGGTAATATATTTATATTCTGACATTACACGCTTTTTTTTTTATTTGTTTGATAAAACACACTGGCGGTGTAACTTGTTGCAGATTGCTTTTTTTTTTTTTTGTGTGTGACCTTACTCCTGCAAGCATCAGGAGCCTATTTAACACTGCAATATAACGCCTTGAATGTTAGCAGTGGTCTGAAGAAAGTTTCCCGCCGTTGGGCAACTTTTTACTGCGCCAGAATGCAGGAACCCTTCTAACGAGTGCAAGAAGGAGCACATGCCCACACTTCAAAACGCCAGGAGGTTGCTATTATGCTTCTGCTTGTTGTGAATGAAGCGTCATGCGTGCGAGTGCTTGTGATCCAGTTACCTTGGTAACTCCCAGCTTTTGGTAGAGGTGCAGTGCTCTGATCACACAGTGTTCAGGGGCTGCAGGTAGCATTACCGACACACTGCAGACACGTTTGCTCAGCCAGCCACGAGCCCCTAGGTCCAACTTGAGTGGGCTACTGGGAGCTTTACTTTTATAATATGAGAAATACATAAAGCCTTGTAGTTTCTAGACATTTTGATATTGATTGCATTATTAATAAAGCAGCAAGCACTGCTTATTACAAATACATGGCTTTTAAGTTTCACATAAGTAAGGTGACTATATAGGAGTAAATTATCTGCTATTGGACATATCTGTAAAGAGAACAATATCCACTCAAAGTAAGGGAGATAGATTTCAGGAGAAGTTCATGGGAGATTTCCCTGAGATTCATGGACCCTCCGCTTTGCGGTTTCTAAAGAGGAAGGTCAGATGCAGAGGTGAGAAAATGTATTTTATGGCAAACCTCAACTACTTGATTTCTGAAGTGAGACTGGCATTACCTTTGGAAGATAAAACTGAGAGACAGTCTATACAGGATTGAGCGGTTCTATGGCAGCAAAGACATCAGAGAGTCTTCCAATTAGATGGAGCTATTACAGACTTGATACAGCAAGAATGGAAAAGCCTGAACAAAAGATTACAATACCAAGGAGAGTGAAGCATTTGTTGGCTCTAGATCATGAATGTTCTAGTAAGTGGAACACACCATCTAAGGTGGATGTTCCAGTATCAATATTCTCTAAAAGGCCAGAAATCTCATTAGAAAATGTATCAGCTCTCCGGTATCCAAACATTTCAGTTTCTTCATTCATATTCAAATTTGTCTTTTAGGCAAATGAGCATGTATGCTTGATTTATGGTCCTGCAATGACCTGCAAGACCCAGACATGGTCTCTGTGCATGTGTCTCTCTGAGTGAGTGCATGCAATTTACTGGGGCTGGGGAGGTAACGAGGCAATTCACTGGGGGTGGGGGAAGTTTCACCTGGGATGTAGGTAAAACGATCAGTGAATGAAGGGACACATACCTTGTTCTGGGTATTACAGAAATCTAAAGGAAAGCTGCAGCTCAATCACCAGGCCAAAAAGATACAATGCACTAATTTCAGTTGGGATTTTCAGGGGGTGTCATCAATGATAGAAAACAAATGCAAGAAATTCAGAAAACTTTAGGGTAACTGTTGAAATGTTTATTTTGGTATTTTTTCATACAACTCCTAAATCTCCTCTATTAGATGCATTAATAACCTAGCTCACTTCAATATGCCTTTTAAGTCCTCTGGACAAGATTGTCTCTCACACAGTGGTCAGTCAGAACACATCTGATTAAAGGAGTCAAATGGGGAACCCCACAATGAACAAAAATTCATATGGAATATATGAGAAGGACAGTGTTCTCCAAGCTATTGGAGGTGCAAGCAGTGTGATTAACTCTTGACAGGATTTCACAGTTACTGATTAGGGTTCAGACCGACAACACTATGGTAGTGGCATTCCTAACAAGCAAGGAGGAGAAGAGTCAACTGTTGCAGAGGTTGACAGTGCGATTAAAGGCATGGGTAGAGAGTAATCTGACCGCCTTATCAGCAATGTATATAAGAGGCAAGAGAAATGTGATAGCATATTTCCTGAGTCGTACACAGGTGTTGTTGGGAGAATGGGAACTACACCAAGACGTTTTCAACTAGGTAGTCCAGAAATAGTTGGATTTAAGGACAAATGTCAAGAACAGGAAGGTAATAACTTATATGTCGTTGCATCCATTGCTAGCAGGATGGACTGCTAGCAATGGATGTGCTGACTCAGGAGTGGGTTATGTATTTACTCCAATTGCCCTCGTAGCAAGGGTTTTGGAGAAAATGTGAAGGAAGAAGCACAAGTTATTGTAATGGCACCATACAGGCTCCTATTTTCAGAGTTAACACAAATGTCTATAGCAAAACCAATTGTATTGTTTCACACAGATCTACCAGATCTCTTGGTACAGGGTCCTTTCATGTATCAATGTGCGCAGACTAAAGTTTGGAATTGAAAAGATGTGGTTAATATGTAAAGGATGGTTACCCAAAGTATTAGATGGTATAAAAGTAAAAATAATGAATTAGCATTAATCTATGTGAGAGTATGGAAACATTTTATAAATGATGCAAGGACAATAATAAACTGTGTACAACAGTAGGGATTACTGAGCCTTACTACAAACAGGAGTAGATAAAGAACTTTGTCCATCTACTGTAAATATTTAGACAGCTGCATTAAGGTCTTTTCTACAGCAACCCCTGGCTGAACATGGATTAGTCAAGGCGTTTTTTATTTGTGCGATATGGAATATGAGGCCCTCCATTAGCGTAGAAGTTCCAATGTGGAATCTGAATTGGGTGCTGAAAGCTTTGACCAGACCTCTGATGTTTAACCATGTGAGTTCACTTTTCTCCAAATGGTATTCTTGGTAGCAATCACACCAGCTTGTAGAGTGGGAGAGATTCAAGCTCTATCAAGACTTTAGCCTTTCTTTGCGATGCCGGAACAAGCAGTCTAAATGATGATTCCTCCAGACTTCCGACCAAAGCTGTTCACAGATTTCCATAAACATAAGGATATGGTGTTACTATTTTTTTTTACCTCAACAAAGGAATCCAAAGGAGAGTTTATTTTCATACACTGGATGTAAAAAGGTGTTTGGGCATCTAGCTGAGGAAATTGGAAGAAACCATTTCCAGATGCCTAAGGTTAACAATAGTGAAAGTATATCAAAGTGTGGGCGAGCAATCAGCTAAAGAAAGAAGGGCACACTCCACAAGAGCAGTGGCAGCTTTCTGGGCCAAAGGGCCTACAATCTCATTGAGCAAATATGGTCTAGTATGCACACATTCATAAAACATTACAGGATTAACATTAGTAAGGAGGCACAGTTTGGACGTAGGGTTTTAGAGGCAGTATTTGCATGACCCTCCCTCATCCGTGTGCTTGTCCTCTCATGTTCTGTTCTGCCTACAAGATGTTAAAGAAATACAAATGATATTTCCTTGCAACCTTCCATGGCAGCGCGTGGACTACACTACCATTACTATTTGTTAATAGTTTTGTTATGATTGAGATAACTTTGTAATAACACAGAGGGAGGCTTAAGTAGGTGGCAGGGATTTTTTTCTGGGTAGATAACTTTCCCTACTGAGGAGGAGTGGTCTTTCTCTCTCCCTTACTTCCTTTGTTTCCATTGAAGACTTTAGGGAAATAGAATTTGCACACAAGTAACAAAATAATCTTTCTTCACTTTAAAATAATTGATTTTGAGGCTCAGCATCCTAATGTGTGGATCAGAGTACTTGATAAGGGTGGGAGAGGGGTCTAACTGCCAGACAACATTGGGGACCTTCATTTTGGCCACCTCAGAGACAGACAAGCAGACTGTAATTCTAATAAACACATCAAATCATCTAATATGCGTGTCGCTTATTTGCATTTAAATACACCCCTCGAGCTCCACAACACTACTTACTTGTAACTCAACAGGAAGCCCGGTGCGCACAGGTGTCTCTCTTTCCAAAATTCATAAGGCACATTAAGTATAGTAAGCATTCAAGTGTGATCACTAGCCTCCTGCTGTATACAGGATAGTGATCCTTAATCTCTTAGAACACAAATTCTTCTTTATGGAGTAAAGTCTTCAGTTTTAGACGAACATAATTTGGCTGGTATTGGAACTCCTGTAAATGGATTGTATATTGGATGGATATACAGAATAGATTTCAGATGGATATATGTAATATATAATAACTATTACAATCTGTAATCTATAACCCCTCTCTCTCCTACAACTCTTATCTTGAAATATTACTACTCTTACACATCCTGATATGAAAAATTGATTTCAAACTCATTTATGTAAATTGCTTCTGTCCTCAGCTAGGATCTCTACAGACAAGACATTTAACTATTTTTTTGCCATTATATACATTATGAGACCTAGCTGCTATTTATGTCTCCCCCTTTCTTTTCTTCCCCTCACACCAAATCTACCATGGCCTATATATTAGGCTGTGCCCCTCACCTTTACTGTGCTCCTCCCCTTAAGTTAAAAAAAGAGAATGATATGACAGGCATATTACATGGCTCTGTAAGAAATCCCATAAGGCTGACTACTGTAAATAAGAGTCAACCTTACAGGAGTTCTTATGGGAGCTATGGAATAGAGGCCATTGACATACATACCTAAAACTGTGTGTGTGTATATGTATGTATATATATAAAAATGTGTATATATATATGTATATATATATATATATATATATATATATATATATATACACACACACACACAAATTAGCCCCTTTTATATTATGTAATGCACCTCCAATTGTAAACCATACTTGATATGCTATGCACTGCAAGTCTATCACATATGTCTTCCATTACAACAGATTAATGACAAATTCATTCAAAATGATTTGCCCTTTGATAAATTTGTCAATTGTTTCTATAGTTTTGGATGTACTAACCAATTAGATTGTCTCAGCATTTCAACAACATGCTGTTGAGAGTATGTGATTGGCTAGTACATCTAGTACCAATAGAAACATTGTATGAATGATGCACAGTGGGAGGTCTACTATAGGGATTATTTGAGAGGTTGAAGTGAGCTTTTAAGTACTTGTTAATAAAAGGATGGTTATATATGCAAATAAATACTTAGGTGATTAATTTAATATGGAAGACCGGGTACCTTCCATGTCCCTTTAATGTTATAAATACTTGGATAGAGTAGCCATCAAATTGATCAAATATGGATTCATGAGGGCGGGTGCTAAACACTGCAATACTGTAGTGTGTCGGGATTAATACGACATATTATTTTCTATATAATATAGAATAATGAATTTTGAGTTCAGAATCAATTTATAGACACATATTCCTTTTTATAAAATAACATTTATTGAAAATACCAAAATCAACTAGTCTAATGAAAAATGTAATATATCAAATCAAATGCAAATAAAACACAGTAATATATCAAAATCAAATGCAAATAAAACACAGTAAGATAACCAGCCAGATAATAAAAGAAAATTAATACATCATATTGTAATACTTATTATTTATAATATTTTCTATACAGTCCTAAAATCTCAATATAAAAGTGTATCTCATTCACATGAACAATGAAACCTGGAATAGCAACCCATAGAACAAAATCAGATAAATCAATTAATAAAATTCATTCTTAATAACGTTTTAGCATGTACTAACAATGTCTAATGATATTATAATATATAGCTATACAGGAATGTATTGAACATAACACAATATAGTAAAGTATTTTATAATATAATTGATAAATTAGCTAAGTAAGTTAATTTTTCTGTATTGGTCAAAAAGAAAAATGAGATATCTAATTTTGTATTAAAATTTATATCCGGATTTATAAATTTCAATGACAAAAGGAAATCTAAATAACTTTTTGATAAGAAATAAACCAAACAGAGAAATTATGGTAATGGTTTTCAATTATATCATAAAATAAAATATCTCAATTTATACATTACCAATTATGACAAAATTCCACTGGTTAATTCCAAAGTTGTTTTGGCTTCTCCATAGATAAAAACTTTTATCTTCTTTTTCCTTATTTTTCTCTCCTGTTTGTCTCCCTTTCTCTCCCCAGATCCTGTTTCTATCCATAATTATACCTCTTGCTTATTTGCCTATCAGAATCCCAAATCAGTTAAAGTATCTAGTAACCAATAGAATCTTTTCATGATGTCATCATCTATTTAAATTTTATAAAGAATATGTTTTTCTATAGAGACGTTTATTCCTTTAACCATAAGATGGCGCTCTCGGACTTTTGAATTTTCATCCCTTTTAATTAGCTAATGATCTCTTTGACCCACAACCTATAAACAAGATGAAGTCATAAGAATGTTATCAAATAGATATCCCTAGACAGATTTATTATTCTGTTTACTAGACTTGGTGTCTATGAAACGAACTTTTCACATGTGAAAATTTAAGGAGGGTTTTTATTACCTTGGTAAGCTTTAGGAATTCACTCAGATATTTATCTCTTATAGAACAAAGAATTATTCAAATCATGGGATAGCTCTTTTGTGGGCAGCTGTGAAAACCTATTTTTCACATATATACATTCACGTAATAGAATTGCATGCATAGGTATATATAAATATACAGCATATAAAATATTAATACAATGGATATAAAAATAGTGGTTAATAATTGGAATATCATATTATACTATAATATCCATATAAGATAGAACTTTATTCATACAGAAGTTCTGACAAGTGGCAATAGAAAAAGTCATTGCAGAAACTTATGATAATGCTTCTAAATCTTGCTAAAAGTTGCTGGAGAGTCTGGATTCTACAAGTCTGACCTGGGAGATAGACTGGAGTATGAGCCCATGGTATTCTTATAATCCTGTGTACCTTGTAATCCTCTATTATATTTTCCATAGTGAACAATGCACATCCTGCTTATGTTTGAAGATCTCTGGTAGCTGAGGTTTCAGGCTGAGGGACCAACAAAATGAACAGAGTGTGTAGACTACCAGCAGTGGGATACGTTTGGAGAGAATGCTGCAACTGTTTCTAAGTGTCATGCTGATGTCAGCACGATTTCCAAAGATATTACATGGCCTAGTATGTCACTCAGAGTTCTGTACCTGCACGCAAGCTATGCGGACCAGTTGCCCAACAGGAGGTGATGGGCAGTTGAGAATAATTTCAAAGAGTTTATCATCCAGATCATAAAATGGACAGAGAATGTTGTAACATTTCAACAAGGTGCTTCATACCCCCACACCTTCACCAAGGAACATGACATGCCTTTCAGAAGCAAAACATCAATAGTCATCTGTTCTATATACAGTAATTATCTGGGTGCTGTGGACATTTCTTTAGAAATTAATTCACTATGTCTAGTAGTAGGATCCCTCTATACAGAAGGGACAATCATTGTGCCCATGGTCACTTCAATTGTGATATTGGGTCTACACTGACATATAAACTACATTATGAGGTTGCCTCTGCCAGAAATGTCCTATGACAATGGTACAGACACATCCTACTTTTAATGAGGTGCAGTCTGAAATACCTGTCCTCATTGCCCATATGCTTGCCATTTATTTACTGTTGGGTCACTTTGTGTTCCCACCTATCCATTGTCTTTATCAAAGACCACAGCAGTTACAAATTATTCTGAGCATAACCTAAAGGGAGGGTTCACACAGAAACCCCAATCTACTTCAGGTGCATGTTTCATCAAAGGGAAGAAGGATGTTTACCAGGCATCCCAAGATAATGTAAAATGCTCAAATTGATATACAGTATCTGAGTTTCTGTAGCCACGAATGAACATATCTCTCTGCACAAACCAAGATGCCTCTCCAAGCTTCTCTACAACCTCCGCCCATACCTGAATGGAAAATGGATCCAAATACCTATTGATTGTGTCCTCCACCTCCTAACATTCATTATAATGAATGATCACAATCTGAGACATTAAAGATATCTTATCCAAGCTGTGCCTCTTTATACCCCTGTAACTGCTTTGTTCTCTTAAATTGACAGTTCTCTTCATGTGAGAAATCTTCTAGCTTGGCAGGTATACATCATCTATATTGTCCTCATAAATCATTTATCACTTTTAGGAAGCCTTTTGTTGTTGACTCGAAATCCTTTTAAATCAATATTCAGGTTACTATCACCAAACCAACAGACTTACTGAAATGTTGTACCAGTCGATCTAATAATACCCTCATTGCTACACTGCACAATAAAAGGAGAGGTGCATTGAATGGATCCTGTTGGCCCAGTTTACCATGAACAATCACAGGGTTTCAATTTAAAAATCTCCATTATTTGTATTTGTGGCTGCCAGCCTGCAACCTTCCTCACTACCTAATTGTTGAAACCTTGCTTGCAAAACTGGATATTAACTGGTTCTCCACCTTCTCTATCGATTCCCTCAAATACTGTTTTTCAGTGGGTCGGAGGAGTTCTTCAGTACATGATCCATTGAAAAAGCTACAATACACTTGTAGTCCTGCCTCAATTGTACTTCTTTTTACCCTCTGTATAAGATCTCACATATTTTCCACTGAAGCACACCTTGTCATGTCCAGTGGCCATTCCTTGAAGGGGTAGTATAAGAATTCTAGTAAATACATGCATTATGGCTGGCATGTGGATTACCTGGTTTTCACCCATGCTTTTAACCCCAATCATTGTACAGACCAGTGCCGATTCAGACGGACCTGTGTTTCTGATCTCCATGATAATGGCCTGTTATAGGTCCTTATTAAGGTGTGCCACTACCAAAATAACACTGTCAGACTATCCTCCACCTTTTAAAGCTACAAAGGTTTAATCAAAAACAATTTCTTCAGATGATAGCTTATTATTATTATTATAGTTTATTTATAATTTGCCGACATATTCCATAGCACTGTACATAAATAAAGTTCAGATAAGATAAGTACAGATTAACATTTAGCAAAGGAAGGAGGACCCTGTCTTTGAGCTAGGAATCCAATGTCCATAACCCACACAATTTAGTGAGATCAACTTGGCTCAGCCTTCTGCATAACACACAGCTCCTTGCTCCAAGGGCAAGGTCCCATTAAAAAAATAAAAATAAAAAATATATATATATATATATATATATATATATATATATACACACACATATATATATATACACACACATATATATATATACACACTAGCAACTTGCCCGTCAAAAAATTACGGCAATTAAATGTGTATGTTTGTAATTCTGGTTTGTCGGTAATAAGCGTATTTGACACTTGTAAACTTTTTCTTATCTGGAAAGAAGTACAATTAGTATATGAAATATGTTTATTGTTTTAACATACAACTTTTTGGTGATGAACTGTTAACTTTATTTTTTTTTTTTTTTTAAAGTAGTAACATTTTAATGTAAGAACAGTTGAACATTGTATTAATGAGTATTGTAAACTTGACATAATGTTTTTTAACATGCAACTTGTAGATTACCAACTGTTAAACGAAATATATATTGAATCCAGATGAAGGCAAATCGAAAAAAACCTCCTTGAAATCTCGACAATTGTATCAAAGTGGGAAAAAAATTAACTGGCGATCGGATTAGTCCCTGGATTAATATTTTGCATTGAATGATACATTTACATTGTCTAACAAAACCTCCTTCTCCTGTTAACATGAAATGTAAAATATGTGCAATTAAAAAACGGTGCCCTTTTTTGGGTAAAAACTTTTAACATTGTAAACAGTAACATACTAAAGCAACATTGAAACTGTAATTGTTTTAAAATGGAAGGCAAGTGTTTTGTGGGGCTAATCATGCAAGAAGTGTACTTCCATTAAATAGTAATCATTTTGTTTTGTTGTTGTTGGTTTTTAAGGTTTTCACATTTTGTTGTTGGTGTAATTGTTGAAAATGGCACATAGAGTTTCTTATGTGAAATAGTGGTTCTCTAAAAAGAGAACGCAAGACATTAAAGTTCGTCCGCTATGTGTAATCACTGTTCTCTATGTGTTTTGCCATTTGATAGAGTTTCTTATGGATATCGTGATGGTGTAAACATAGTCTGAGTAACGTTAAAAGTAATTATTGTAATTAAACCACCCTTCTGTATGTTGAATTTGTGTTTTTTGTTGTTAAATTGTCATAGAGGTAATTTGTTATTTTTGGTTGCTGTTTCTGTGCCATGTGTTGTGTTTGTTTGAATGAAAGTTACAGTACTTCATAGTAGACAATATTTTTTGTAAAAATGCGTCCATCATCTAATAAATCACCTTGAATTTCATTGTTTTCAATGTAAACTTTAATAGCCTGTGGATTCTTGCACCTTGAGAAGGCAACATACACCTGGCCATGTGCAAATACTGGTTGTTCTAAGAAGATACCCACAGATTTGAAAGTTTGTCCTTGTGATTTATTAATGGTCATGGCAAATGCCATGATGATGGGAAATTGTCTTCTTTGAAGTACAAAAGGTAGGCTACTTTCACTTGGTGCCAAATCTATTCTTGGTATGAAAACCCTCTCCTTTATGGGTACCAGTTAGAATTTCTGCATATATGAAATGGTCCTTTAATTGTTGAACAATTAATCTTGTACCATTGCATAGGCCTTTTTTTGGGTTCATATTTCACAGTAACATAACAATTGCACCTTTCTTTAGCTGCAAAATATGTGGGGGCATTCCAGAAGGAGTTAATGAGTTTATGAATTCAGTTGAAAAGTTTGCAAGTACAGAATCAGAACTGTGAAACATTTTTTGTTGTGCATTATTTTTTTTAAATATTTGATTATTGAGGAGCAATGCATCCTTATTTTTGCATGTTAGTATTACTTTGTTAGCAAGTTCTGCATAGTCCTTATTATTTATAGTACTTTCGAATATAGCAGATATAAGATCTTGTTTGCAAATCATATGAGCTGGTATGTGCACAGTATCCTAAATTTGGGATTCGTTCTGTTTTTCCTTCTCCAATTGTAATAAGCCAATCATTAAAATCATTTTCTCCTTCTGATCTCATATTTTGTTGTAATTGAAGATGGGTAAATATTTTCCATAGTGTAATTGACTTTATACAGGTTTCAATAATCTCTGTTCGATGTCTAATGTTTAATGTCGGTTCCATTTCCATGTACAACGACAGGTAATGTTTGTCTAAAATTGCCACCTAACAACATGACTTTTCCGCCAAATGGCAAAGTACTATCCATGACTTCCCGAAGCAAATGGTCAATACATTGGAGGGCATGACATCATTGTAGCCTCATCTATTATAATCAATTTACTTTTTTTAATTTTTTTGGGCTTGTAATGATGTCATTCGAATATCGGACACAAATGTTTCTAAAATAGGCACTGGCAGTTTAAATCCACTATGCACAGTCCTTCCACCTTCTAACAAAAGTGCAGCAATTCCAGTGGTTACAAATGCCAGGGCTATTTCACCTTGTGCTCGTAGAAAACTCATCAATAAATTATATAGATACGTTTTTCCTGATCCACCAGGTACATCTAGATAGAAATAACGCTCTTTGTCATCATCTAGGGCATTTTTGATTGCATTAAATGCTTGCAATTGTAATGTATTTAAAGTTGCAAGTCTTTCTTCTGTTCTTTCTCTTTGTAGTTGAATGTCATAGTCTTCCATGTTGAGGTCGTCTATAAGACCTGGATCTGGCAGATTAATACTTGCACAACTTAATCCATGAGTTAAAAAGACCTCTTGGATTTCAATGAATGCTTTTAATTGTGCAATAGGCTCATTGTATCGTTGCAAAAAGTCTTCAGCCATATTAGTTTTAAATTTGTCCCACAAAGCTAATGCATTTGGAGCATTTGAGAAGATACAAATAAATGCAAATTGTTCCCTCATCTGCCATGGCATTTGACATAGTGCTGCTTCTTCTAGACATCTTTCCCATTCTGTATCATCAGCTTGGAAGTTTCTATGTCGCGCAGCTAAATGAAATGATTCATATACTATGTCATTAACAGTTCTTAAATGTTGAAAACTTTGGGCACCAGGAACATTTAGAAGTAGTAGTCGTAAGCAGAAAAGATCAAGGTCTCTTGGATTTACAGTGTAAATTCTTGGGATTATTTTATTTCCTTGCCTTTTTCTTTTTTGCCATAATCCATTAACGAAAATATAATGGTATGGAATGTCAATATATAACAATTCTCTTGCCTGTAAGTCAGTATCATTTAATTGAAACCATGCAGTTAGTGTAGAGTGGCGCTGCTCACTTTGTGCTAAACCATTTGTTTCATTTCCATGGAAATACACTAAGTGTCTTGGTGGCAAATGTACAGCTAATCAATATACTGCATGTGATCGATCGTGCATTTCAAATTTTAGAAGACGCAACATAGCTTCTGGCGCACTGACATAGCGAGCATCTACATGAGATGCAAGTTCATCATGTACTAACTCACTGGGTTCGTTATTTTCAGCACTTTTGACGACTACAGTAGCTACATCATAGCCTTTGTAAATATATTTGTAGACATATTTAATGGATTTTATAGAAGTGCAGGCTTCAACATTAATGTGTGCATTATACTTCATGAGTAAATGTGGATTGTATGGTACCACATATCTGTTGTCGACTTTTTTCCTGCAAATAATGGCAGTTTGTCCTTCTCTTCTATATAATGGATAGCCATCACAACTAGCATACGTTTTGTCTCGATAATCTTTTGGAAATTCTTTTGTACATTTCTTATTTTCCAAACATGGTGACTGTGGATTAATATCTCCACACGGTCCGTGAATCATACGATGAGTTACAATCTCATATAGTCTACGATGTAGTTCGGGATGTGGTAGTTCAGCAATAATGACTGCATCTACTTAGTCACCAGTATCTAACTTATCTTTTTTTTGAATCATTATAAGAATATGTGCATGTGGAAGTCCTCTTTTTTTAAATTCGATGGTATAAACGTAAGCCAGACATTTGCCAAATAACTGAATCATGGTTATGTCACGTATTAATTCATTTAATTTTATTTAAAATACTCTGGCCACAAAATCTGGTCTATCGGAAGCACTTTGGCCAAAAAGTAATTTTTGTGTAACTTCTGGCCATTGGGGATTACATGTAAATGTAAGAAATAAATCGGATTTGCCAAATTTGGTGACAATAGCCATAGCATCATTGGATCTTTCTCGCATATTGCGAGGAGATCCCTGGAAAGAAGATGGTAAAATGATGGCTTTGCCAGCTGTCATGTGTCTGGTTGTAGCAACCTCAGCGACATAATCCATCAATCCACAATACTGTTCTACACATAGTTTATCTTGTTGATATTTTATGAAATTTTAATTATTTGCTTCAACTTGCGGATAGGAATCAATGATCCATTGTTGTGTTAGTTTTCCACCAGATAAAATAGGATTGAATCCATTTCAAATGACAATTTGAGCCACTTTAAATTCAAGCATGGAAATATTATTTCTCACTCGTACCTTAGAATTTGGGTAACTCTGAAGGGTTAATTTGGGTTGCCAACCTGCTTCTCCGTGTGGAAAAAATATTGGATATGTCATTGGATCTAAATTTGTACTTAAGATACTTATATTAATGAAAGGTTGCTCCTCATTTCTGGGATATATTCTAATGTCTCTCTGAAAAGGTGGTTCTCCTTCATCATTTTGAAACACCATTGCAACCTCATTTGATGTTGGCAAGTTATAACGGCGTTTATCAGTATGTCGATCTCTTTTATGCACCATATTGACCTTTGGGATTGGCAATTGATGTATTTCTGCATGAATTTGTTGTTCCTTTTCAACTTCTGCTAATTTTTTATAAGCTTGAGTGTAGGGATTATTGGCCATATTTTTATATAGCTCAATAAAAACAATGGGTAAGCATTTTAAAATTCTCTTGAAGCTGCATACGTTGGTCAACAGGTTCCATTGTATCTAGGACATATAGTTAAGCAAATTTTTGCTCTTCTTCCTCCGGATGTAAATGTGAAGTACGATGGTAAATTTGGCCTTGCACTTTAAAGCAGTAATGTCCTGGCACATTAGCAGCTAATGTTGCACCCATAGATGCAAAGGATGTTGGACTCTTGTATGATCTTATGTTTGTTTTGAAATTGTTGTAGTTGGGAAAAGCAGGCTCAGTCAAAATGCGTTGTAAATATGGTGGGAATTGTTGTCTTTCTGGAAGTTTGACCTTGCCTTTTTGACAGCAACTAATGAACTCGCCATCTCTGGGTCTTTACTGTTTGGAATGATAAGCCTCACAAAACTGACAGAGAATATTCATCTCACCACAATTATGAACCTCTACTGCTAAAGACTTAAGTAAAGGACAATTTGAAGAACATATGTCAATGGGAGTGTCTAAGTCATCAGTAGAAATGTTATGGGATTGTTCAGCAACAGGTTCTAAATGCTTTTGTTTTTGTTGCCTTCTTAGGGGTTGATTTAATTTTTTCAGCTGCTAGTCTTTTGGTTGCAAGTGGTTTGCGTTCTTTTTCTCTGCGAATTTCCTTCTGCTCTGGCATCTGCTGCTTTGCCCATGTTTTTTGTCGTTCTCTAGTTTGCCGTCTTCTCTTTTCCTGTTTCTTGTCACTATCTGCCATCTTAATCTGTAAATAAAAAGAATGTATGATTATTTTGGTTACTGATTGTAATTATTTTAGTAAGTGAATTTGTTTTTATTTTGGTCCTATCCTGTTTTGTGTGCAACAGTGTTGTCATTATAGATTTAGGTTGTGTGTTTCGGCTTATAGGTTATTGTAGCTGAAAGTGTCTTGATCGTCCAAAATTTTTATGTGTTACTACTATTTGTTGTGCTATAATTTTTTGGGCACAGTAGTTTTTAGATTTCAGCTTTATGGGTTTGGCTTATAGGCATAGCACCCAAAATTTAGTGTTTGCGTAAAGTTTATAAGTTTTACCAACATTGGTTGTATTTAGTTGTTTTCTGTAGCCGATTGTTGTGAGTGGAGGATTAGGTTGTACTTTTCGGCTTCTAGGGTGGGGTCCATAAAAGAGGCTTTATTCTTTAATTTTGTAGGTGTTAGTAATATTTGTTGTAGTATCCAATTTTCTGCATCTGTTTAGGTTGTGGGTTTAATGTTGTAGGTTAGTGCTGAGAGAAGAGGATTTATTCTTGAATTTGTTATGTGTTGCGACTATTTGTTGTACTATCCTGTTTTGTGTGCAGCACGTTTGTGATGAGAGATTTAAGTTACTGCTTAGTGTTACAGGTTGTTGGCGATACAAGAGGATTGCTTGTGAAATGTGTGAACAATATTTATTGAAGGATCGTGCTTTCTGTGTCTCATTATTGTTGGTCGTTGCTTATTATTTTCTTGTATTTTTCATTTTGACATTGGTATGCAGCAAAAATGATTTTATTATTTCTATTTTTTGACTTCTTCTACTATACCTTTTTGGAAGTCTTAGTTGTGTATTGTTGGCACTGGATCCGGTGCTGCAAATCTTCGTGCGACAGTCTTCAGGTAGTGTCTGTTCTAAAAGATAAAGATAAATGTTATGTTATAGAAATATTTAGTTGAACAACAGCATCTTCTTTTTCTGAAACCAATGTATTTGCATTCTGGTTTTCTTTGTTGTCTGTAAAATAGTGCAGATTTGAGAGTGTGTGTGAAAGCGTGCAGCGCTATTAATTATTTAGTAGTATCCTGTTTTGTGTACCCCACTGTTGTAATTGGATTATTGTTTTAGTGTTGTAGTTTTGGCCAGAGAAAAGAGGCTTAGTATTTTTTGAATTGTGTATGTGTTATGAATATTTGTTATACTATCCTGTTTTGTGTCTCCCACTTTTGGGATGATTGATTTACGTTATGGGTTCTGGTTACAGTTTGTTGTAGACTAAACAGGAATGATTGTTGCACTTTCGATGTGTTAGCAATATTTGTTCTCCTTTCCTATTTTGTGTGCGCCACTTTTGGGATGGTAGATTTGGCTTATGGTTTAGGGTTAGAGGTTCTTGCAGACTAAAGCGGAATCATTGTTCCATTTTGTATATTTTACCAATATTTGTTATGCTATCCTGTTTTGTGTCTTCCACTTAGATTTTGGTTCTGGTTTACGGGCAGAGGTTTTTGGAGAGTAAAGAGGATTTCTTGTTTCATTTTATATGTGTTAGCACTATTTCTTGAAGTCTGGTGTTTTGTGTTGGCTATAATTAGTATTAGGGGCTTCTTATTTGTTATTCGTTTAATTTTGAGATTGGCGCGCAGCAAACAGGCAATTTTTTGTGGGGATTTTTACTTCTTATACTATACCTTGATTGAAGTCTTCTTGGTGTATCAATGACAGAGGGTCCCTTACTGCCAATGTTGATGAGCTAGTCTTCACGCAGTGTCTGTTTAAAAAGAGAAAGGTAAATTGTTAGTTATATATTTGTTTGTGTTTTTGGAAGAGCATGGTGTTTTTTTTAATGTAATGTATTTCTGTATCTTACCTCTTCTTTCTTTGTGTTGTTGAAAATTGTTCACCTTTCACTGTCGACGCTGCAAATTCTTCAGTGACGCTGTTGATGCAGAGTCTGTTGGAAATGTGCATAAAAGGAAAAGATTGAGCTGCAGGCAAAATATGTACGGTATGTGTACTTTTTTTTGTTGGGCAAATGATTTTATTTCTTTAAATGGATGTGACTTCAATATATTTCTGATTTTTTTTTTGTAGTTAAGTTCAGCTTGTTATAGGGGACATAGACATATCTGTGTCTTTAAAATGTTGGTATACATGAATCTAGTTGTTGTTGTCAATAGTTTAAATTGCCTTTTTTTTATTTTTAATTTTGTTTCTATTTCTTAATTAATTAAACATAATATAGCTTACCTCTGTTGTAATTTGCAGATTGTAAAGTTGTAAATTGTTAAGGAATTCTCTTCTGAAGTAACGCCAGCAATGAAATGTCCAGTCACACTGTTCATCAGCTGAGGAGAAATGTAGATTTTTCTGGAAAGTGTGCAGTATTTATAAACTTGGAGGTGGTTGAAACCGTTAGAACGCAATATGCATGCGCTATTTGCGTTTCAGCCTTCAATTTGCGTTCAAGCCGTCATTTTGCGGCTAATAGTTATGTGTTTCATGTGAAATTGTGGGGAATTTCACTCTGGTACGTGCCGCATACTGTGTGTTACGTGCCGCATTAAGTGTTCTTTAGTGTTCGTTCCGTTTTGCGAGTAAGTGTAGTAGTTGCGTCCTTTACCTCGTTGTTAGGTATTTAATTTCTTCATCGCACTGCCAGGTGTGTGGTTTCTAGACCCTGCAGTTTTCAAGGTTATCTCTAAAGAAATGTTTAATATGCAAAGGGTTTCTGGTGTGCATCTGTAACTTATGTCTGGTAAAAACACACTTATGTGTGGGAATTGTGAACACTGTATTCTAGAATTGTTTTCTTATGTGTATTTGTAGATATATATAAAGTTTCTGTGTGTTTGTAACTTTACTCGATGCTTTACCTTTGGACAGGGAGGTGACTGGTCTGCATTTTGAGAAGACGTGCAGGGTCTGGCCAACCCCTCACATAGCAGACCACTCCCCTTCCTACTCCCATTTTCTCTGTGTGTGTGTGTGTGTGTTAGTTTTTATGTGAAAATATGTCTGTCTGTATCATTGAGGGAAAATAGCAGAAGGGAGAAAGTGTGGTTGCTGTAAGGAGAGACAAAGGCATGTTATTACAACCCATTTTAAGGATGACGATGCTCGCCGCACCCACTGGATACACAGCATCTACTATACTACCTCTGCTGGAATCATTGCCCTGTATCCACTACTTCTTGGCAATATTAATCCTTATTGAAAGGAAGATATAGGAGACGTTCAAACTTTATTGAGCTTTACTATACACAAAGAAGTATACGACAGAAAAAGTAAACGCAACGTTACTTAATTAAGGAAATAAAAATAAAAATAAAAAAAGTAAATACATTTTATATACTAAAAAATACAAAATTGTTGAAGATGAAAAAAAGGCAAATGTGTATAACAATGAAGGTGCCTACGGGGGGAGGGGCATGTAATGTTAACCACCTCTCTCCTTCGGAAGAGGAAGAGGACATGTTTATGTGTACACAGAAAAGATGTCCATGACTGACCGCACCTCCGACTCCGGGGAATATGGTCACATATAGTGATGATGTTTAGGACGAATTTGATGATGCCCGCATATACCTGCTTGCCGCCACCACTTCCAATCCACCTCCTCCTACACCACCACCTTATGAAGGACGGCCCGCCAGAACCAGGCTGGCACCAGATCATCAATACGGAGGTAAGGGAATAACATCTGTGCCATTATATCCCTTAATTGAGGTTCCCAATCCTAGGGGGGGGGGGAGAGCTTGTAGATGGGGAAAATGTGTTGCCACCCACAATGCTAGTATACCGAGCATGGACAGATGCAGATGTGAGGAGAGCTGTAGAAGGAGTCCCCCACCCAAATGACAGTGTGGAACAATATATGGGGAGGTTGCGGATAGTATTTGACAGCCATAGCAGGGTGGCCAGACCTAACCCATATGATGATGCTGGACCATATGCTCAGCAACTAAAAAACGCTTTTCTCAGGGGATGTCATCCAGAAATAAATGACTTTGTGATACAGCACCAAATTACTTACAAAACATGTCCCCCTAGGGAAACCATAGAATATGCTAAACATGCAAGAGGAGCAGTGTAAGAGAGCAAAAGAAAAGAAACAGAAAAAGCAAGATAGTAAACCAAAGGAGGTGTATTTGATGACTTCTGTTGATGGGAAAGCGCAACCTATAACTTCTGCTTTCTTTTCTGGTGATGGTGAAAATAATCAAAAACGTGGAGGGAGAGGAGGTGGACGAGGTGGAAGCAGAGAAAATTTTTTATGGAAATTGTTACGTGTGTGGCAAGTCCGACCACTTAGCACGTTACTGCAGAAACAGAAAGTACCAGGAGGAAGAGGGAGCGGATGACGATGACCAGACCAACAAATAACTAGAACCAGGTTGTACCCTTCCTTTACAAATATTTGCTGAACAAGAATTGCATGAATCTGAATTATATGAGTATGGCAATAATGATGCAAACTTGCCAGAAATAAATTATGTGTTGAATTTAGAATCATGTATAGACTTAATGGCTCTAAAAGAACAACCAGTCATTCAACTAGATGTAGAGGGGGTAATCATAAAATGTTTATGCGATACAGGGGCATGTAGGTCAGTGTTGAGTGATGGACTAGTTACACGTTGTCACAAAATATATTGGTTAAGTCAGCAGCAGGACAGACAAATAGCGAACCTATATCATGTCCACTCACAGTGAGATTGTTCAACGGCCAAACATTTGAGCATCCTTTTATACTCTCCCCTAGATGCCCGATAAATCTCTTGGGTAGAGGTCTGATGCTGAAATGCAACATTAGAGTGGTTCCTACAGAGTAAGGCATGAAAGCATACATGGAGGACATACCTGTCGATGTAAATGTAGTGCAGGGGATGGGTGAACCACATTACTTCTACACATTAGACATGGTGTCGAAAGGGCCAGGACAAGTATCCAGCACTTTGGTAGCCATGGCTAATGACCTAGCTCCATCTTCCAGTGTAAAACAAAGCACAGGGTCATTACACTGCACTATGAAAAAACATTTTTTCAAACACACCAATACCAGAATAACCTTGGATTACATATACTGGACAGAAAATGGGTATACAGGGGTGGGAGTAAAATGGAATGATCAAGACCAGCTACTCTATGCAGGACACACAGTGCCACACATATCACTGACTATGCCAGCTGGTGGAAGGTGGGTACAGGTAGGATGGATAGTAGAAGAGGCTCAGACAGATAAAACACCATGGGAGTACTTGCCCTATGACCTCGGAGTGCAGTACTCACCGAGCACAAAAATATATAGGAAAAGCCTGAACTGGGTAACTGAGACAAAGTAAACATACACCAACAGCCAATATGCATTCTCAACTGTGCACATATTTGCACAATTAGGGAAGAATAGAGGCATGGCCACATCTACCGGCAGGCAAGTCACTCATAAACAACTCCTTTTGCAGTTACTTAAAGCCATTCAACTGCCCTTGAAGATTGCGGTATGTAAATGTGTGGCTAATACCACGACAAAAGACGCAATTTCAATAGGAAATGTCAGAGCAGACGCAGCTGCAAAGCAGGCGGCTCTAACAGGAAATATACACATTTTTCTCTTATCCAGCTACACATCTGTGTATCTCGTAGACCAAATTGACAAGAGTATTCTACAGCTAATACAGACAAACGCACCCTCACAAGAAAAAACATACTGGTTAAAGGTATGATAATATTTATGAGAGTGCAGAAGAGAATCCAATTTTACCAAAATCACTATTCAGATATGCAGCTATGTTGAGCCATGGCATTAGTCATGTCTCAAGAGGGAGTATGGTAGACATGGTCACCAGAATATTTTAAGCCTATGGATAAGGCACCTATTTTAAAAATGTTTGTGCAGGGTGCCTTGTTTGTGCACAACACAACCCTCAGGGTAACTATCACCCCATAAGAGGCACATTCCCAGAACCAACATACCCCTTCCAAACAATATATATGGATTTCATTGAACTAACAAAGTGTGAAGGGAAGAAATATTGCCTAGTGATAATTGATGTATACTCTAGGTGGGTGTAAACGAAACCATGTGCACACCCTGACGCAATCACAGTGGCTAAAACCTTAGTGACACCAATAATTCCTAGGTTTGGTATACCAGAGAAAATATATAGCGATAACGGCACACATTTTGTGAACAAAATTATCGACCACTTGAATAAAGCATTACACATAGAGTTGAAAAACCACTGTGCGTACCACCCACAGTCAGCTGGATTAGTGGAGAGAACTAATGGTACCATTAAAAATAAATTGAGGGGGGGGCGGAGCTGGCGTCTGTCGAAGACGGACGTGATAGTTGGAGCTCCGTGCAGAGCTCTGAACAGGGCCTGATATTTTGCCCTGGAGCGGCTCCTTGGGCCCTGCCTGCGATCAGGGGCATTACCGGAGGCTGCCCCCATCCCCCGGGGAGCTTACTTGGGTGGCCCAGCAGCACAGGAGGCCTACGACGGTGGGGCGACGCCTGAGGCCACAGCAGACCTCGGGGCTCTTCCTCCCAGGGCCCGGGCAAGTGTTGGCGCAGACCCCGGTGGCGGCAGGATCCGGCCGGGGTCCCAGGGTGACCCCTCTGGCCGGAGTGTGGTCCCTGAAGACGGGGCAGAAAGCCCGTGAAATGCGGCCGCCATCTTACAAGGCCGCCATTTTGGGAACGCATCCGGTGACTCCAGGTAGGGGGGATCTCACCCATAGGGTTGTGACTCCCCAGGGGGGCCCCAGGAGAGAAACAGCAACCCCCAAAGGAGGGAGCAGAGCACCCAAGGCCAATAGAGGGAGATTATTACCCTCCCCACATACAAAGAACTGTAGCTGCTATTAGACAAAGAGGCATGGTGGGGCAGGAGGAGGAAGCTGCCTGAATTTTCCCCAGCTTGCAAGGCACACAGTGCTCTACTTATTGTTTTTTCCCCATATAACTCTGAGATCTGGGGTTAAGGTGGGTGAATCAACTCTTTAAGCTACCCACCCAGGACTAAGCCTTTGATATAGAGACGTTTCTTGCAGCATTGCCTGAGGCTGAATTGCATAATATTTGGGAGCCCTTATGGGTATACCTGTCTCAGAAACTGATGCTATTTTTAGGCACTTTTATGGAACATTTATGCATCAAACAAAAATATTGTGTCTACCTGTATTTGAAACCTGTGCTCTCACTGCCAGATGCATGGACTGTGTTAATTTCTTATAACATCAGCACACTTGCTGCCATCCTGTGGACGTTTGCAATACTGCAGATCATAATTGGCTTTATGTTAATAGTGCTCCTGACAACAAAAAGAGACAGACTACCCGAAGAGGGTACAGCTTTCTGTGCCACTCGCCTACTAAAGAACTACTCTCTGCTTGACCGGATCTCCAAAGGCTTTCCCAGACCCCCGGCTGGGGACTACACTTTAACTATGGAATAAAGAGACGAATGGGGACTTGGTCTGGCAACACAGCCATCACTTGCCTCAACTAAACTTTAAAAACTGGACAAACTCTATTTTTGGGCTAGCGGAATTTCACTCAGAACACTTGGGACATAGTTTACCCCTATTCTATACCTAGCTGATTCCATAACGGACACTTTGCTGACTCCTGCGGCCCGTACTCCAAAATGCGGAAACCCAAAAGAACTGCTTCGGTGAAGGGCATACGGGAGCACTTCACACCTAAAACTGCCAGATGCTCTCCTCCTGCGGAATCCGCCTCAGAACACTCGGACGGCTCAGACAGGGAAGGTACTCCTGACACTCCTAGCCAATACATGGACCTCTCGGCCAGTTCAGTGGCTACTATTGAGCGGCTCCTGGCAAAAGCTATTGACCCCCTAAGACAAGACTTGAAGGACCTGGGACACGTCGGATCAGATGGCCGAGGCGCAAGAAAGAGACCGATCCTCTATTGCTCAGAACTCCACTCACATCTCTGACCTCACCGATAAGATAGAGGATCTGGAAAATCGGTCCCGCCGACACAACGTCCGCATCCGTGGAATACCAAGAGCGATACAAGACCTGTCTGGCTACCTGAAGGATACAATCCCGATAATCCTTCCTAATCAGCCTGAATGTGTGTGGGAGATTGAGCGTGCCCATAGAGCTTTGGGAGGTACGAGAAGCTTGGAAGCTCCTAAGGATGTTATTGTGAGATTTTTAAGGCAGCAGGCCAGAGATCTTCTACTATCAGCCACCAGGAAACTGCATACTATCAAGGGGCCGGATGACTCAACCCTGCAGTTTTATGCGGACCTTTGCCCGGATACCCTATATAAGCGGAGACTTATGAAACCGGCTATTGCCATTCTTCTTCAGCACAGGATCCAGTACCCCTGGAACTATCCGTTTGCTCTGACTTTCACTTATCAAGGCAAGACTTATACCACCCGCTTTCTGGAAGACTGTCTAGATGTGTTACAGAGATTACAGCTATGCCCGGAGTCCACGACAGAGGCAAACCAAGAGCACCTTGTCTCGCTTATCCCTAAGAGGCAGCAGACTCCAAAGCCAGCACAAGTTCATGGCAAACAAATCCCTGCCCTGGAGGGGTCCAGCGGTTTCCGGAACAATGTAGGCGACTTGCAAGACAAGCGCTTGATATACTCAGCAGACTCTGGTCTCTCCGCCACTTCAAAGTTGGGCCCGCGACCTGTGAGGCCTCCTACCTAGCTGGACTTTGATAACATTTAGCTGATTGTCTGATGTCTATTTTTCGTTGTTTACAAGTTCAGATAGAATGTTGCTAGAATAGTTTGAATTATTGTCATTTAGGATTATTATGGTTTGCCAGACTAACTCCCCACATTACGTGGATTTGATTCTTACCTTTTTTTTCTAGAAATAGAGATAGAAGGGTTATGTGTAGACAACTGTTTTATGCTTATCCTGCTATATTTTTGAAATTGCAGTTTGAAGGTTAGACGTACTGTTAACTTGCTGTTTTACTACTCTGATTTATTTTCTTTTTTTATTTTCGTGTTTCTTTTCTTTTTTCTGTTCTAATATTGGCTTGTCTGTTTTATCTCAGATTTATCTACCTCTCTGATATTAAACTGCCTTTCTCCCTTTTCATTGCTCTCAGCCCTCTTGATAAAAGGGAGACTTTTCCGCCGCCAACAGCATATTCGCTGGGACTCCTGTTTGCTCTCCGGGCTCCTCCACTCCTTGTTGCTCACGTGCTCAGCTATCAGGTAAGGTTACATACACCTACATTCCCAATTTCCAATGGCTACTTCTAAATACACCATAGTAACCCATAATGTGAAGGGCTTCAACTCCCCCTTTAAAAGGAGGAAGGCCTTTGCATTCTACAAAAAACACACTCCCTCTGTCATTTTTATGCAGGAGACCCATTTTTCCCTCGGCAACAAACCTAAATTTTTACATAAGGATTACCCCACCTATTATCTGGCCTCTCTCCCTACTAAGAGAGCTGGATGTGCGATTTTATTGCATAGAACCTTTCCCTTTCAGGTAGAGCTCACTCGGGTAGATGTGGACGGTAATTACGTTATGGCAACTGGGACTATAAGAGGGGAAAGAATAACGCTAATATCCCTGTATTCTCCTACGAACTCTCCCTACTCTGTTCTCATAGACCTGTTGAAAAAGCTAGAGGCTCAGGATTTGGGGAAATTGATAATTGGGGGGGACCTTAACCTGACCTTAGACCCGGCCCTTGATAGGTCTGGAAAACCGACCAACAGATTACCCAACAAGACTAACCAGATTAAGTCTTTACTGAACGGTTTGGGGTTGGTTGATGCCTGGCGGGGTAAGCACCCAGACAAGAGAGAGTACACATTCTACTCCCAGACTCACCTGACATACTCTAGGATTGACGCTCTTCTTATCACTTCCTCATTGTATGACTCTACCACAAACTCTTAGATAGTTCCCTGCCCCTGGTCGGACCATGCTCTGGTATTAGTTGAGCTGGATCTGGGTCCTAATCCTCGACTCCCCTATAAATGGTCTCTGAACGAATTCCTACTGTCTAACCCGAGTAGCATGGATTCCATATCCAAGGACATACAGCTGTTTTTTTAAACTAATGACTCCCCCGAAACTGGGGCTGGCTGGCTTTGGGCTGCCCATAAGGCTTTTATTAGAGGAACTTGCATTAAGCTATCCTCTATACATAAGAAACTTCTTAGGCAGAAGGAAACAGAACTTTCAACCTCATTAAAGAGGTTAGAGGAGAAAAACCAACAGTGTCCCTCTCTTCAGGGGCGTAAGTTAATTGACCAGACTAGGCTAGAGCTGGACGCTATATTGTCCCATGGAACGGAACGGGCTATGAGAAAAATGAGGCACCTCTATTACTGGAAGGCAAACAAACCTGACTCCCTTTTGGCTAAAAGACTGAAGAATAAATTCTCCCAACCCAGAACCACCCAAATTAAGATTCCTAGCGGTCAAATTTCCTACAGCCCCAATGATTTTCAAAAAACGTTTCAAAATTATTACCAAAAAATATACTCCTCGCAACCCCACTGCAGTGGATCAGATATAGACTCCTTTCTAAATGCATGCGACCTCCCTAAAATACCGAATTATCAACTGGATGATTTGAATTTAGAAATAACACAGGAGGAGGTTAAACTTACCATCCAGAATCTTAAGTTGGGCAAATCCCCAGGGCCGGATGGCTTTACTAATTAGTATTATAAAAAATTTGAACCCCTTCTCACCCCACTTGACATCGCTTTTTAATGCCATATTGAACGGAGAGCCTATGCCCCCGGAGCTAAACCGGGCTGATTTAGTGGTTTTCCCAAAAGATGGCAGGGACCCTCTAGAGGTGAAATATTATCGCCCTATATCCCTAATCAATGGGGATGTCAAAATCTTGGCGAAAATTATGGCCACCCGCATCTCTAAATTTCTACCAGATTTGATCCACAAGGACCAAACTGGGTTTGTTCCCTTTAGAGAGGCCGGAGACAATGTTAGGAGGGTCATGAACGCACAGTTCATGGCTCAGAAGTCTAATATACCAGTCTGTCTTTTAGCTTTAGATATAGAGAAAGCTTTTGACACGGTAGAATGGCCATATTTATATAAGATTCTGGACAAATTTGGTTTCAAGGGACGCTTTATTAATTTACTTAAGAGATATTATGACTCCCCAGCAGCCAATCTAAAACTCCCAGGGGATCACAAAGCCGACATCCAAATTCAAAGAGGGACCAGGCAAGGGTGTCCGCTCTCCCCACTGTTATTTGCTCTTGCCATAGAACCCCTTGCGCAAGCGATTAGAGCCAACCCAGTCATCCAGGGGGTACAGGTCGGCCTCCAGCATTTCAAATGCTCTTTATTTGCGGATGACATGCTTTGCACCCTGACCAATCCCCTTTCATCCATACCTGCACTCATGTCCACTGTTCAGAACTTTTGCAGAATCTCGGGTCTCAAGCTGAATGTTGAGAAGACTGAGGCGCTGGGGATAAGATTGACGCAGGGGCAGATTGACATTCTCAAAGCTAATCACCAGTTTATTTGGCCCGCACAGTCTATAAAATACTTAGGTGTCAGACTTACCTCCAAGTTCGGGGATATGTACAGGGCAAATTTTCCCCCCTTGTATAGATCTCTGACATTGGATATGCAGAAATGGAGGAGCTTTAAGATCTCATGGACAGGCCGCACTGCGGCTGTGAAAATGAATATCTTACCTAAATTACTATACTTATTTAGATCCCTTCCTATTCCTCTCTCCCTTAAAGACCTAGATAAATTCCAGAATAGCATTTTCCGGTTCATATGGGACGATAAACGCCCTCGCATCCCCAGGCAGGTGATGTTTCGCTCCAAGAATAGAGGTGGCCTCGCGACCCCGAATTTAAGGCTTTATCTTAAAGCCGCACACTTGGCCCCTTTGCCTAGAGCTCACTCTACAAAACACCATCCATCTTGGGTTTTTATGGAAAATTATCAAATGTCTCCACATAGTTGGGATAAGTTGGTTTGGATTCCTGAGGACTCTGACCCTTTCATAACTCATCAAAACCCCATGATCTCCTTAACGCTTCAGGCCTGGAGATGGGCTAATTCTAGGCATCGACTTAGCACGGAATTATCACCTCTTCTGTCAGTTATGTCCTTTCCTCAAATTCTAGCAGACTCAAGTTCTATGTCTAAATTCTGGTGGACCTCCAGACGCCTGGATCGCATAGGGAACTGGTTCGCCAACGACAAACTACTGACCTATGACCAATTTTGCACGACTCACGACTTGCCAACTACGGAACTCTACAATTACTTAAAAATTAGAAGTTGGGTTACCAAGATGGTTAAGGATTCCGGGCCCCCCAGAGCCTCCTGGCTATCAGTTATCTGTAAAAATCTCCCACTTGCCAAAGGTAATCTGAGTTCTCTGTATAACACCTTTCTGGGCACTACGGGGGGCCAGAAACCCAAGTTTATGCTGCATTGGGAAAAGGACCTGGGGGTAGAGTGGGACTGGGACAAATGGACTGAATCTTGCTCCAATCTTTCAAAAGGATCACTTAATTCGGCTTTATAGAAACATCAATCAAAGTTTTTCACAGCGCCTATTGTACTCCCGATAAAATGCAGAAGTTTAGGCCGCAGGAGAGTAACAAATGCTTTAGGGGATGCCAGGATGTGGGGGATCATATACATGTATGGTGGGCCTGTCCACGTGCCCAGAATCTCTGGGAACGATTGACCCGTTTAGCCTCCACACTCTTTCATAAAGAAGTAGCTCCTTCGATAGAATCCTGTTTACTGGGGGTCCATATTAAAAACTTGTCGCATCCCCAGAACATGTTGTTTCAAATAATGGCATTAGCTTCAAAGATTCACATAGCCAGTAGATGGAAGGACATGAATCTAAACTTTCAAGAGGTAATTAGGAAGATCAACTATTTACTTATTAACGAGAGGCTAACCCATATTGTTTTAGATAGGATGCCCCAATTCCAGATAGGTTGGGACCCTTGGATAACATCCTCCTTTAGCGTTCCCCTAGTATAATGCCTGTAATTGTCTGAAGCGATTCTGAGGAGTGGATTGGAGTGGGGGAGCTCTGGAGACCTTTCAGTGGTACTAGATGGCAAGGAGGATCTGAGGTAAGAGGGAGAAATCAGCCGGGATTGCTTCGTGGCCGCCCAGAGGGGCCAATGATTTTTTTTTTTTTTTTTGTGATATGGTATATCAGGGGTCACCAAACTTGGTCCTGGAGGGCCGACCCAGGCCTGGATTTGTGGATATCCTTGCTGCCAACAGGTGAGTCAATCAGGATGGCTGAAGAAACAAGATTCTCACCTGTTTGCAGCAAGGATATCCACAAATCCAGGCCTGGGTCGGCCCTCCAGGACCGAGTTTGGTGACCCCTGTGGTATATGATAGTTTAGTTAAAATAGATAGGTAATACATTTTATATTGTATACTCCTATCAACTGTGTACTTTAGAATTTAATTGGCTCATTTTGCCTTGTATTCTCTATATGGTTGGAAAAACCAGTTTAGACACTAGAAAATTTTCTCACTAAAAATTAAAAAAACAAGAAGGTTTAGTCAGTTAAATGCTGAAAAATGATAATTTTATGTTTAGATGACTTGATAAAACTGACATTTATGACTGTTAAGAATGTTTTATTTATGTATGGACTTTGCATACCTTCTAATAAAAGAATATTTATTCAAAAAATAAATTGAAGAAAACGATGGCTTTACTGTTTACCATTAGTCATGCTAAACATGCACATGCTTCCAGGCAGGAAGAAGTTAACCCTGTTTGAAATATTGTATGGGAGACCATTCCTACTACCAGAATTTAGACCATTTATCTCAGAAGATGAGAACATGAGTGAAAACTTAGCAGACTATATGAGAAAAATGTTAAGTAAGAAAGATATTACCTCCATCTCTCTCTCTCATCCACAGCAACAGCAGGGACCCTGCATGGTACAACCAGGCCAGTGGGTCCTAATTAAAGTAATCAAGCGTAAAAATTTGGCATCGGCCAGGTGGGAAGGACCGTACCAAGTTCTGCTGTCAACACCCACTGCCTTAAAAGTTGCCGAACAAGCCACCTGGATACACCTGACTCACTGCAAAAGAGTAAAAGTGCCAGATCTTGAGCCAGTTGATTCCTAAAACCTGCTAGCTGACTCATTGCGAGTCAGGCTGGGCTACAAAGGGGGGGAAACTCATCTCAAACCCAGTGGAGAACCGAATGCGGGTTTGGGGATCTCAACTGGCCCAAGAAAATGTCCTGGCACCTGTTCAAAAGACCTAACTGGTGTGGCCTAAGAATCTCACTGACATGCCTCATCTTGATAACTCTCTGCATAGTAGCACCCATAATCATATCGGAAGAAGTAACAAGACCCAGAGGCAACCAGATGCAATCTATTAGAGAGATGTGGATGCACAGAATGAAAAGAGACATGATGGAAGTCAATTTAACTGGCCAAGTGACCCTAGTGTTCAAGGAAGGGCAGATAGGAGACTGGGTATGCAGGAAAAAACATCTGGTTGGAATTGAGGCTGTATACGACGGCCTCCATGGAAATGAGTAACTGTATAGCATGTTCCACTGCCAGACCGTCAATGGCAATGTTACCATTTAAACTGAACCTTGCTTTAAGACCTTTGTCTAATACATTTATAAAAGGAGGGACTGTTAGGTATTTAATTTCTTCATTATGAGTTTATTGGCTAAGAATATTCTAAAATTATAAAAATAATATCAGCTTGTTTTTTTCCTTGTATCTTACTAGAATGTTTAAGTAGGTTATCTGTAGAAATGTTTAAGGTTATATTCCCTTGTGCATCTGTTTCCTGTTTCCTTTCTTTGTCTCAGCAACTGCTGATGGCAAATATCTATAGGAAGCCGTGATTAGATAAGGAAAGTTTCGCTGAGTTAGACAGAAAAAGACACTTGCTTGCAAATGTGTATTTAACCCTATTTTCAACTATGCTATTAGCTGTGACGTGTGTTATGCTATATAAGGGGCTGCCGCCCAAATAAACTCAGAGATTATTCTGATGGCACTCTGACTTCTGTGCATTATTTTCTCTCATTATATCTTGGTGCCCAGATATAATATATACAGAATACATGATTACTCACTAATCTGATCCTATCACTCGTTTTCATTTTTTTCGTCCACCATTTTTTCTGTCGCTTTGGGATTTTTCGAGTGTGTAAAGTCTGTAAATGTAATTGAAATGCAGGTGTAACCTGCCTTGCAGACGTCCTGGGTGTCCCCCCTTTCTTTGGGCAATGTTTGTATAATTTTTTTTGGTGTTTGGAGTATTTTTCGGTGTGCGCGCTTAGTACATTAAGTCTGTATTTTTGCGAGTCTGTAATATTTTTTAGGGTTTTGTTTTAGTTGTAAGGACGCATTTTGTTGGTTCCTAAGTCCCGCGACTCGTATTTTTTTATGTAAGTCCGTAGTTCGTTTTTGCGTTTTGTAAGTGGTTGTAGGCGCCGTACAGCCTTTACCTCCGCAAATAGCGAGGGTCCGCATTTGCGGGCCGAAAGTCGTAGGGGGTCGTAGGGATGAGCGCCAGCAACTGCGGCCCTCGCTACTCGAGCCCGCAGCGTTAGCAAAGGCTTTTGGCAAGCTGCACTGCTGACAACTATATATGTGATTATGCATTTTTTTCACTTGTCTAGCTAAACTATCTCATAGCAACAGAAGCTTTAGGATTTTTTTATTTTAGCATGCTTAAATCTCTATTATCTTTCTCATACTTACCACTTCCATATAATGGTGAATAAAATGCTGGGACTTAATAGTTGTCAGGATGTCCATCTTGTAATGCAAATAAGTATTCTGACCAGTGGTTTTGGGTAGATGAGATATCTGAAATAATTACAGAAAGTTGCTGGGCTCTCTTTCTGCAAAAGAAAAGCCCAAGCTTTAGATACCTATTTGTTTCAGTACAGTCTGCAAAGTCTTTTAGGTACCTGTCATTTTAAATATTCTTTCCAGGAAAGAATACCGTATATACTCGAGTATAAGCCGACCCGAGTATAAGCCGAGGCACCTATTTTACCACAAAATACTGGGAAAAATTAGTGATTCGAGTATAAGCCGAGGGTGGGAAATGTGCTGCCCCCTGTGTCCCTCTTATGACCTCTGTGTCCCCCTCTTGTGTGCCCTTTTCTTGTGTCCCCCCTGTCTCTCCCCTGTGTCTCTTCTCCCCTCTCCCTCCCCTATGTCTCTTCACCCCTCTCCCTTCCCTGTGTCTTTTCCCCCCTCTCCCTTCCCTGTGTCTCTTCCCCCTCCCTTCCCTGTGTCTCTTCCCCCCTCTCCCTTCCGTTTGTCTCTTCCCCCCTCCCTTATCACCCTCCTCAACCCCCCTCCTCATTCTCAACCTCCCTCCTCAACCCCCTCCTCATTCTCAACCTCCCTCCTCAACCCCCCTCCTCATTCTCAACCTCCCTCCTCAACCCCCCTCCTCATTCTCAACCTCCCTCCTCAATCCCCCTCCTCACCCTCAACCCCCTCCTCATCCTCAACCCCCTCCTCAACCCCTCTCCTCATCCTCAACCCTCTCCTCAACCCCCTCCTCATCCTCAACCCCCTCCTCAACCTCAACCCCCCTCCTCAATCTCAACCCCCCTCCTCATCCTCAACCTCCCTCCTCATCCTCAACCTCCCTCCTCAATGACGTGACGTCACATGCGCGCCACCTCTTTAGCATATACAGGGTGCCGACGCAGTAAGGAGCGGAGGCCGGAGGAGAAGCTTCAGATGAAGGTAAGTGAGGGGAAAGGGAGAAAGGGAGAGGGGGAGGTATTTAGAGGGGTAATGTGAGGAGGGGTATTTAGAATGAGGAGGGGGGATTAGAATGACGGGGGAAAGAGACACGGGGGGTTAGAGAGACACGGGGGGGTATAGAGACACGGGGGGATTAGAGAGACACAGGGGGGATTAGAGAGACACGGGGGGTTAGAGAGACACGGGGGGGGTAGAGAGAAATGGGGGGGGGGGGTAGAAAGACACAGAGGGGAGAGTCACTCGAGTATAAGCCGAGGGGGGCCTTTTTAGCCTTAAAAAAAGGGCTGAAAAACTTGGCTTATACTCGAGTATATACAGTAATTGTATCTGGAATAAAATCTAGAAATGGTCATCAGTTTAGGTAGCACAAAGTGTTTTTAGTACTTTAAAAGGACACTACAATTCTAAGTGCTCTCAAAAATTACCCCTCTATTTCACCAACATGTCTCCTACATCTTATACCGGAGATGCATGTGACAGTGTTCGATATATGTCAGTATCTTTCAGACATGAGTTATCTGTAAAGGCTCTTTAGATTAATTTAATTTCCATTCACACCCCAAGAAAATATAGTTTCTTTGCTGCCATCTCCAATGCTTAATTTTAAGTAATGTAATTTGCATTTTATTTACTACAAAATCAGTTGTGAAACAACTGCTGGTGCGGCATGAGCAAAGAACTGGGGCACACTCCATTACTACTAGCAGCAGCATAAGGTAAAGGGACTCTTATTTTTTTAGAAGAGAGAGGCAGGTAATTTTTTAGAAAGGTGATAAGATCACCCTGAGGTAATACAACAACAAACAACCAAAATGGTACAACATAACTTAAGTTGGTATGCAAGACAGGAATATAAAAGCATTTTAAAGAAAAGCTTATATTTAGATGACTAGTTGTATCACATAGGATTCCACAGTGGACTGCTTGTAGCCTGTCTGTCAGTTTAGCCTATATGACCATACATGTCATTGAGATCTATTGTCAATGGACTACCAACATAGAGGACATGTATGCACTGCTAGAGCAGCTGTTCCACTGTCCATACCTCTGTGGCAGTTGTGAGCACGTTGCCTCCCTTGAAGCATTCAAATTGGAGAACTTTTAGAGAAGATTTTCAGCACATTGTGATACTCTTCATCTGGAAGGGGAGTTGGTGGTCACTGAGGACAATTTACATGCATCTAGCATGGAAGGCAGAGCTAGGGCTAGTGAGGATGTACAGGGAAGTAGCCAGGTTAAAGTTACAAGGGCAAGCAAAGAGAAGAGTTGACAAACACCCACAGATTTGCCAGAATGAGTGAAAATGTTGGCCATGTCCATTCAGGAATGGCAATGTTAGATAGAGCTGTTCCCTCTAACAGCTAAGAGACAGTTCTAGTGGAGGAGATGGCAGGCAGAGTAACAGAAACGTTTTGGTGATTTTATTATTAGGAAGGTAGACTATTGTTATTAAATCTCTTTGGAGGGAAAGTACAGTAAGTAGGTAGTCATTTTCTTATTTAGTTACCTTACACAACTTTGTGTCATCAGCAAAAATGGAGACACCACACTCCAATCCCACTTCCAAGTCATTAATAAATATGTTAAAAAGGAGGGGACCTAATACTGAGCCCCGAGGAACCCCACTTACCACATTAGTCCAATTGGAGTATGTTCCATTTACAACAACCCTTTGCTTCCTGTCTTTTAGCCAGCTCTCAATCCATATGCAAATATTTATGGCAATTCCTGTATCCCTTTGTTTGCTCAATAGTCTCCCATGTGGCACTGGATCAAAAGCCTTTGCAAAATCCAAATAGACTACATCCACTGAGTTGCCTTGATCCAAGTTCCTACTAACCTCCTCATTGAAACCAATTAGGTTTGTTTGACATGACCTATCCTTCATAAATCCATGTTGGCTCCTACTTATATTCTTGTTTGAATAGATATATTTCTGTATATTATCCCTTATTAACCCTTCTAAAAGCTTTCCCACAACTGAAGTGAGACTCACTGGTCTATAATTCCCCGGATTTGATCTTGCTCCCTTCTTAAATATAAGTATCACCTCTGCCTTTCTTCAGTTATCTTGAAAACCCTGTGTTGAGTAAATCTTGAAAAAATGTATATAATGGTTTTGCTATTACATAGCCCAGTTCCCTCAGTACCCGTGGATGTATTCCAGTAGAACCTGTGGCTTTATTAACATTTAGTTTTTCCAACCTCTTTTGGATTTCTTCCTACGTTAACCAGTTATTTGGTGAAGGTAGTGTAGCCCCATAATGTTGCAGTGTCCCATCCACTGGTACCTCCCTATACAGAAGAAAATAACCTATTTAGCTCATCTATCTTTTCCTGGTCACTAATTATCAGACGGGCTGTGTCACATTGTAATGTTCCTATAGCTTCCTTCCTGGCATTCTTCCCATTAATATATTTAAAAAGTATTTTAGGGTTAGTCTTACTCTCCTTTGCAACTAACTTTTCATTTTCCAGTCTAATAGCCCTTTTGCAAGCCTTGTTGATTTCCTTGTACTTGCGTAAAGCAGTCTCTCTCCCCTCTTGTTTGTATAATTTAAATGCTTGTTTTTTACTCCCCATCTTCATCTTTAATTCATTGCTAAGCCACATGGGTTGTGATTTACTCCTTCTACTTTTATTTCCACATGGTATATGGTGATAAGTATGTTTATTTAGTAAGGATTTGAACGTTGTCCATTTATGTTCAGTATTTTTACCTGTCAGTTCTCTGTCCCAGTCTATATGTTGTATCACTGCCCTTAGACCGTTAAATTCTGCCCTTTTAAAATTAAGAGTTTTCGTTAGTCCCTTACAGTTATGTTTTTTAACTCAAATACAGTAGCAAGTACTTTATACCTGCAGCGAGAGCAAACCTAAAGTGTATGCTTGCTAATGCAAGAAAAGTGCCTGGGAAAATGGGAGAGCTAGAATTATTAGAAGTAAATGAGAAATATGATTTTAGATGCATTACTGAAACATGACAACTAAATTGGAAGGCTATAACCTGTTTAGGAGAGATGGGGCAATGTTATAAGAGGAGGATGATTATGTCAAAGAATATATTTATTGTGGAATTAGTGATAATATTGAAAATATTACGGGTGGAAATAAATAGTGGAGGAACAAATCCCCCCAAAATATTGCTAGAAACATGCTACAAACCCTCAAATATAAGTCAGAGTGAGGAATTTCAATTACTGCTACATACAGTGCCTTGCAAAAGTATTCACCCCCTTCACTTTTTACCTATTTTGTTACATTATAGCCTTAAGTTCAATGTTTTGTTAATCTGAATTTTATGTGATGGATCAGAACACAATAGTCTAAGTTGGTGAAGTGAAATTAGAAAAATATATACATAAAACTTTTTTAGAAATAGAAAATAGAAAATTGGCATGTGCGTATGTATTCACCCCCTTTGTTATGAAGCCCATAAAAAGCTCTGGTGCAACAAATTACCTTCAGAAGTCACCTAATTAGTGAAATGATGTCAATCTGTGTGCAATCTAAGTGTCACATGATCTGTCTTTACATATACACACCTTTTTTGAAAGGCCCCAGAGGCTGCAACACCTAAGCAAGAGGCACCACTAACCAAACAGTGCCATGAGGTCCAAGGAACTCTCCAAACAAGTAAGGGACAATGTTGTTGAGAAGTACAAGTCAGGGTTAAGTTATAAAACAATATCCAAATCTTTGATGATCCCCAGGAGCACCAACAAATATATCATAACCAAATGGAAAGAACATGGCACAACAGCAAAGCTGCCAAGAGACAGCCGCCCACCAAAACTCACGGACCGGGTAAGAAGGGCATTAATCAGAGAGGCAGCACAGAGACCTAAGGTAACCCTGTAGGAGCTGCAGAGTTCCACAGCAGAGACTGGAGTATCTGTACATAGGACGACAATAAGCCGTACGCTCCATAGAGTTGTGCTTTATGGCAAAGTAGCCAGAAGAAAGCAATTACTTTCAGCAAAAAACAAAATGGCACGTTTTGAGTTTGCTAAAAGGCATGTGAAGACTCCCAAAATGTATGGTGGAAGGTGCTCTGGTCTGATGAGCCTAAAATTAAACTTTTCGGACATCAAAGAAAACGCTATATCTGGCACAAACACATCACATCACCCAAAGAACACCATCCCCACAGTGAAACATGGTGGTGGCAGCACCATGCTGTGGGGATGTTTTTCAGCAGCCGGGACTGGGAAACTGGTCAGATTTGAGGGAGAGATGGATGATGCTAAATACAGGGATATTCTTGAGCCAAACCTGTACCACTCTGTGAATGATTTGAGGTTAGGACGGAGGTTCACTTTCCAGCAGGACAATGACTCCAAACACACTGCTAAAGCAACAATTGAGTGGTTTAAGGGGAAACATATAAATGTGTTGGAATGGCCTAGTCAAAGCCCACACCTTAATCCAATAGAAAATCTGTGGTCAGACTTAAAGATTGCTTTTCACAAGTGCAAACCATCCAACTTGAAGGATTTGGAGCAGTTTTGCAAGGAGGAATGGACAAAAATCCCAGTGGTAAGATGTGGCAAGCTCATAGAGACTTATCCAAAGCGACTTGGAGGTGTGATTGCCGCAAAAGGTGGCTCTACAAAGTATTGAGTTTAGGGGGGTGAATAGTTATGCACATTGACTTTTTCTGTTATTTTGTCCCATTTGTTGTTTGAAGATGTTTTTTTTTATTGTGAAACAAAGTTGTAGGCATGTTCTGTAAATTAAATGATGCAAATCCTCAAACAATCCATGTTAATTCCAGGTTGTGAGGAAACAAAACACAAAAAATGCAAAGGGGGGTGAATACTTTTGCAAGGCACTGTATTGGAAATTAATATAAACAAAGCCAAGTTCCAATAATGAGAGATTTCAACTACCCTGAAATAAACTGGATGAGTGGGACCAGCAGTTCAAGGGAAGCATGTTCTTGGGCATTTTATCTCCTTTGGGCCCCAGTGCAGGCTGTATTGTTGTATAAAATTAAATCATTTAGAACATTTTCAGTAGTGTAGGGGTCCACCCTCAGCCTCCGACTCCTCCCCACCCAGGACATATCCCTGCAGCCCTAGGTCCCCAGGATCTCCTCCCCCATCCTGAGGACATCCTGCCTGTTGCCTGTCTTCCACATTGCAAACAGGACCCCTGAGGGAGGAGCCAGGCTCTGAGCGAAGCTCAGCTGCAGGCTTGGGGGAGTGGAGCATGCAAGAAACAGGTAAGTGATAAATAGGAGAGAGGGGGCGAGAGGAGGGGAGAAGGATAGGGGAGGGGTAGAGATAAGAAGAGGGGTAGAGATAAGGAGAGGGATGTGAGAGAAAAGGAGATAGGGTCTGAGAGATAAGTAGACGGATTGGGAGAGAGAAGGAGAGGGATGGGGAGAGAAAAGGAGAGGGGTGGGAGAGATAAGAAGATGGGGAGAGGTAAGAGGAGGGGGGAGAGAGAAACAGAGGGATGGGGAGAGATAAGGAGAGAGGGGGCAGAGAGAAGGAGATGGGGAGAGATAAGGAGAGGGGGTGGGAGAGAGGAGGAGAGGCGAGAGAGAAGGAGAGGGGGAGAGAGAAGGAGAGGGAGAGAGAAGGAGAGGGGAAGAGAGGTGAGGGGAGAGAAGGAGAGGAGGGGGAGACAGAAGGATAGGAGGGAGAGAAAGAGGGGGGAGAGGAGATGGGGGAGAGAAAAAGGCAAAGGAGAGAGGGGGAGAGAAAGAAAGGGAGAGAGGGGGAGAAGGAGGGATGGAGGTGGGAGAAGGAGAGAGGGGGAGAAAAGCAGAAAGAGGGGGAGGGAGGAGAAGGAGAGATAGGGAAGAGGGGAGAGAAGGAGAGAGGGGGAAGGGGGGATAGAAGGAGACTGTGGAGAGAGGTGGGAGAGAGAATGAGAAAGGGGAGAAATAATGAGAGAGGGAGGGGGAGAGAGAAAGAGAGGGGGAGGGAGGTGGGGGGGCTAGACACAAAAAACATGTGTCTGTGTGTATTTATATATATATGAAGAGTGAGGTAGCCGTGAATGTCCAGTAATCCAGTTGAATAATCAGAGTTTTGCAGTGAATAGTGATACCTTTTTCTGATGGCTTGACTATGAATTATCCCTTGTTTAGTGTGGGAGGGGTGGAAGCTAGAGTTGTGGAGGTAACTACATCTGTCTGTAGGTTTCCTATAGATAGATTAATTCAGTTTGCATTTGTAATGGAAATGGTGGTTTCCAAAAAGTTAACCTGTTCTGTGGAATAATCCATTTTAAATTGAATGGATGGGTGGGTGAAAGGTATTGAACGAATTATGGAAGTCTTTGAGTTTTCCTTCCCCTGTCCATATGAGGGACAGGTCATCTCTGTAACGGTAGTATCTGTAAGGTTTGTGGACATATGTGGACAGGAATCTCTTTTCCAGATCGGCCATAAATAGGTTGGCATATTGTGGTGCCATTTTCGTGCCCATTGAGGTCCCCATTATTTGTAGGTAAACATGCTGGTTGAAGGTGAAGTAGTTGTGGGTCAGGATGTATTCTAGTAGTTTGACAATTGTATCAGGGTTATATTTGTGATTCTGATTGTGTGTAGAAAGAAACTTCATGCATGCCTCAGTGCCATCTTTATGTGGGATGTTGCTGTAAAGGGATTCAACATCCATGGCTACAAGTAGTGTGTTGGCAGGTAGGCCCTCAATCTGACTGAGCTTGTTAAGAAAGTCAGTGGTGTCCTGTATATAGCTGTCAGTGTTTTTAACTAGTGGCTTAAGGATGTTTTCAACCAAGCCAGATAACTGTTCAGTCAGTGTATCCATACCTGTAACAATAGGTCTCCCTGGGTTGCCTGGCTTGTGGATCTTTGGCAGCATGTAGAAAGTCCCAGTTGTAGGATGGGTGGGTATGAGCTGCTCCAAATCTTGTTGCACATTCTTAGGGAACGTTTGAATGAGTTTTCTTAGTTGGATGGTGTATTCCTCGGTAGGGTCCTGGTTCAATTTTTTGTAGTAGGTATTGTCTGTCAGTTGTTTTTTTCTTGTATGTAGTCCTCTGTGTTTATGATTACAACTGTGCCACCTTTGTCTGCTGGGTTAATGGTGATGTTAGGGTTTGATTTTAAGCTTTTTATGGCAGCTCTTTCTAATGGAGAGAGATTGTATAAGTCTCTTTTCTGTTGGGATGTTATTAAGGATGTAGTTCTCAGGCAAAAGCTTTCTATGTAACTGTCCAGTTTAGGGTTGCGTCCAGGTGATGGAGTGAACTGTGTATTCTTTTTCCTGCTGTTATAATCCAGTGATGGTGTGGTATCATCTTTGTTGTAGAAATATTCTGTAAGTCTCAGTCTCCTGAAATTATAATACCATTCTCTCTCGAAAGCTTGTCGCTTTATTATGAATACGTTTGTCCAATAAAAAAGGTATCACTATTCACTGCAATACTCTGATTATTCAACTGGATTACTGGACATTCACAGCTACCTCACTCTTCATATATACAGTGGATATAAAAAGTCTACACAAACCCTGTTAAAATGTCAGGTTTCGGTGCTGTAAAAAAATAAGACAAAGATAAATCATTTCAGAACTTTTTCCACCTTTAATGTGACTTATAAACTGTACAACTCAATTGAAAAACAAACTGAAATCTTTTAGGTGGAGGGAAGAAAAAAAAAAGGAAAAGAATGTGGTTGCATAAGTCTGCACACCCTCTTATAACTGGGGATGTAGCTGTGTTCAGAATTAAGCAATTACATTCCAAATCGTGTTAAATAGGAGTCAGCATACACCTGCCATCATTTAAAGATCCTCTGATTAACCCCAAATAAAGTTCAGCTGCTCTGGTTGGTCTTTCCTGAAATTTTCTTAGTCGCATCCCACAGCAAAAGCCATGGTCCACAGAGAGCTTCCAAAACATCAGAGGGTGCTCATTGTTAAAAGGTATCAGTCAGGAGAAGGGTACAGAAGAATTTCCAAGGCATTAGATATACCATGGAACACAGTGGAGACATCATCAAGTGGAGAAAATATGGCACAACAGTGACATTACCAAGAACTGGAGCTCCCTCCAAAATTGATGAAAAGACAAGAAGAAAACTGGTCTGGAAGGCTACCAAGAGGCCTACAGCAACATTAAAGGAGCTGCAGGAATATCTGGCAAGTACTGGCTGTGTGGTACATGTGACAACAATCTCCCGTATTCTTCATATGTCTGGGCTATGGGGTAGAGTGGCAAGACGAAAGCATTTTCTTACGAAGAAAAACATCCAAGCCAGGCTACATTTTGCAAAAACACATCTAAAGTCTCCCAAAAGCATGTGGGAAAAGGTGTTATGGTCTGATGAAACCAAGGTTGAATTTTTTGGCCATAATTCCACAAGATATGTTTGGTGCAAAAACAACACTGCACATCACCAAAAGAACACCATACCCACAGGGAAGCATGGTGGTGGCAGTATCATGCTTTGGGGCTGTTTTTCTTCAGCTGGAACTGGGGCCTTAGTTAAGATGGAGGGAATTATGAACAGTTCCAAATACCAGTCAATATTGGCACAAAACCTTCAGGCTTCTGCTAGAAAGCTGAACATGAAGAGGAACTTCATCTTTCAGCATGACAATGATCCAAAGCATACATCCAAATCAACAAAGGAATGGCTTCACCAGAAGAAGATTAAAGTTTTGGAATGGCCCAGCCAGAGCCCAGACCTGAATCCGATTGAAAATCTGTGGGGTGATCTGAAGAGGGCTGTGCACAATAGATGCCCTCACAATCTGACAGATTTGGAGTGTTTTTGCAAAGAAAAGTGAGCAAATCTTGCCAAGTCAAAATGTGCCATGGTGATAGACTCATACCCCAAAAAACTGAGTGCTGTAATAAAATCACAAGGTGCTTCAACAAAGTATTAGTTTAAGGCTGTGCATACTTATGCAACCATATTATTTTATTTTTATATTTTTTCTTCCCTCTACCTAAAAGATTTCAGTTTGTTTTTCAATTGAGTTGTACAGTTTATAGGTCACATTAAAGGTGGAAAAAGTTCTGAAATGATTTATCTTTGTCTCATTTTTTTACAGCACAGAAACCTGACATTTTAACAGGGGTGTGTAGACTTTTTATATCCACTGTATGTATATATATATATATATATATATATATATATATATATATATATATTATTGTTGGCACCAGAGTGAGACACGGAGGGCCCAATCTAAGGAAATAATTTGCACCACCTCCACTTGGGAGGGGGGCCCATATTTATATTTTTACACCGGGGCCCTTCATTCACTAGCTCCGCCACTGTTCTTGAGTACATTCGGAGATACACATCTGTCCTAGATTAACTTATAGACTAAGATAAATTGCTGGTTGGTAGAAATACAGAAACTAAATTGACAAGATTTAAAACTTTACTAAAAATACATACATCAGCACAGCACATAACTAATAAAAATAAAATAAGTGAATTACAACCCATGTGATTTAGCAATGATTTAAAAATCATGATATGGAGTAAATAGTAGGCATTTAAATTATACAAGCGAAAAGGAAAAGAGGTAGATTTACATATGTACAAGGTGTATAACAGTCATTGTAAAGAAATATTAGATTGCTTAAAATATAAACTGAAAGGTTAATTGCAAAGTAGGGTAGGACTAACTAAAAAAGGGTTGAAAAAAATATATTAATAAAAAAGAAGGCTAGGAAAGAAAATATTGGAACCTAAAAATCTAAAAAAGGCCATGAATAGTTAGGACACTGCAATAAAATTGTGATGTACTACTTTCACCAAAATAATTGGTTAACGCAAGAAGAAATCAAAAGTGGCTGGAACAAATAAATATTAATAAAGCACCAGGTCCTGATAGAATACATCCAATGATTCTGTAATAGTCAATCAATTAAATCTAGTTTTTCAAGACACATTTTCTATAAGCTCCGTAGCAGATGACTAGAGAAAAGCAGGTGTGATACCTTTATTTAAGAAGGGAGCATGAGCAAATATAGGAAACTACAGAGCCCCAGCTCTGTACTGGGGAAGCTTTCAGAAGTATTCCAAAGGGAAAGTTGTCAAGAAGAGGGACCAGCTGAACTGGATAATGCATGGATTCAACTGGTTTGGTCCTCTCCTCTGCATGTGTTTGTGTATTGGTGCTAGGTATTCCCATTTATCTGAGCTCAACAACCTTGCTTGCTGGATGTGACCCATGATCTGGTCCATGGCTACGTGTTCCAAATGTGGCTGCCAAATATGGCTGAATATGGCAATGTCATCCAGGTACTCATGTGTGAACTTCTGGCACTTATGTAGTAGGTGGTCAACAAGCTTTTGGAATGTGGATTGGGCATTTTTCATCCCATGTGGCATAACAGTAAACCTGTATAGCCCAAATGGGGTCGTGAATGCTGACTTCTCTCTAGCGGTTTCAACCAGTGGGATCTGCCGATAGACCTTAGACAAATCCAGAATTGTCATGTAGGTTGCCCATCCTAGCCTATCTAGCAGTTCATCTACTCTAGGCATAGGGTAAGAGTCAGTAATCATCTTGTCATTGACCCATCTATAGTCCACACAAAACTTGGTAGTACTGTACTTCTTAGGGACTAACACCCCAGCGGATGCCCAAGGACTACAGAATGGCCCAATGATTCCAAACTCTTTATAATCCAGCTTCCTCCTTATATTTCCTTTCACAATCTCAAGGACACTATAAGGAGGCTGGTTCAATTGAGAAATGTCAAGGGTAAGGATCTCATGGACCAGTATGTCCGTCCTACTTGTTCTGGTCGAGAACAAGCCTAGATGGCAACTCAGCACTCCTTCAAGCTGCTGTCACTGGTCAGGCTGGCCAAGTCGATTGGAATAAGGAAACAGGGGCAAGCATATCAGGTAGTACCCCCATAATATAGCCATTTCTTTGGGATTCCAATTCTGGCATGGCTTCAGCATATTCATGTGGATCACCTTCTGAATCTGCTGTTGCTCATCTATGGCTACCACATAGGTGGTGTCTGCTAGTTTCCTGGTGAAGGATGTAGGGAAGCAACTGTTCTCAGTCCTTCTCCTGGTCCATAAAGGCTCTAATCATAACCTTCAGGGTGCCATGGCACCTCTCACATAAACCATTGGTCTGGAGATGATGAGAGGTTCATCTAGGATGGGTCACTTCACACTTCTGCCCCAACTGCTCGACCAGCTCATCCATAAACCCTGATCTGACAAAAATTTCACTTGGGAATCTAACCCAAGTGAAAATAGCTACCAAGGCATCAGCGACAGTTGCTGCAAGAGCGACAGGATCCAGATACCAGAATCCACCACACTGAGGATGTATCTCTTGCCTGACTTACTAGGTCTAGCAAGGGGGGCAATGATATATACAGCCTCTTGGTGGAAGAGAACTTCTATAATGTGCACGTGCTGCAAGTGAACCCAGGGCATTCCTCCATGGCCACCAAAGTGCTGGCAGTATCACTAGAGCCACAGAAACTAGTGATGTTTTGTGAAACTTTGGGCCAATAAAAGGCCTGTGTCAGGCATCGGGGAGTGTGACAATTGCCCTGGTGCCTTGCTAAGGGAATGTAGTGGGCAATGACTAGCACGGCTGTCTGATACAGCTTGGGGGCAATCAGCTGTTGTAGCGCCCTTCAAGGCTGCTCATCACTCTGTGGATAGATCACCATGTACAATAGGTCATCCTCCCAAATATACCCTTCCAACTCAGGTCATCTCTAGGCCATTGCCCTAACCCCTCTAAAGCAGAGCACATACTAAACCTTGAGCTTAAATTCAGTTAGGTCTGCCCATCGCCTTAACAGTGGGCATCTGGCTTACAGTATGGTGGGCTGGCACTGGCTGCTCTTCTGTTTCCCTGACGAAGGCCCTTTTAGCTTGGCATCGGGTCAGGATGGCCACATAACACTCCACGGGCCCCAAGTCATTCAGCAATACATACGCAGGGAGCATGACACCCACCCCTGTCATGCCCTTGTCTGTGCCCCAGTCAACATGGACCCAGGCTAAAGGGATTGATAGTGGGTGCTACTACAATGTCCACACACTTCTTCAGGATAGGGGAGAAGCTCACCAGGTCCAGGCAGATCAGGGTCAGACACAATTCAGTGTCCCTAAGGTCCTCGTAGGTTTGTCATCCACTGTAATAGTCTGGACATGGCAACTCCAGTAGCCCCCTGCAGGTAACTGAAGAGGGCATACAAACTACTGCTCCTCGGACAAATCACAATCAAAGAACTGGTCCTTCATTGTTATGGGGTCAGCCACCAACAGTCTTACACACACTACAGGGCGAGGGGCGCCGCAGGATTTCCTTGGTGAACATGAGGACCATCCCAATTCAGATGCTCCAGCTGTTTGCACCCAAAGCACAGCACCACCCGACGAGTTTCTCAATTTCTCGGGCTGACCGGGCAGTAGTGGTAGGCTGGGGAGCCAAGGAGAACTGTGGTCAGAGTCACACTTCTGGTTGGAGCTGTGGTGCAGGCTGGGCTATTGGTCTGGGGAGAGTTGGTCTAGGTGGCCTAGCTGGATGTAAACCACTGGGTGGGGATGCACTCTCACTTACACTCTGGTCTTCCTGTACTGGTCTGCCTGGTGCCAGCCTCTTCTGGAGATGTGGGTAATCACTCTTGGATCCAGAGTGTCATGGCTGGAGGGCAAAGCTGGAAAATTGCTCCAGCACAACAACCTAGGCAGTCCCCCAATAGTCTCGATTTAGTGCCCCTTCCACCACCCAAACACAAGCCTGGCAGAGCTTCATCACAAGCTCTGTATATCAGTCCTGGGCACCCCGGGCCTGGTCCCAGAATTGCTTTCTGTAATGTTCAGGGGTCACCTGGTATCGGGCCAGCAGCACCTGCTTAACTTTGGGGTATCCTCTGTGAGATGGCGGTGAATGGCCTTGTAGGATGTGCTAGCACTGCAGCTCAATGTCCTGCAGAGAGCTACCCAGTCCTCCCTAGCATCATAAAACAACTGAACGGATCTATAGGCCAGCTTCCTGGGTGGTGTGTCTGAATCAGCTGGGCTTTTCCTATAACTTGGTGACTGGCTGACTTGCTCCCTTGTGCCCTTTACGCTGGCTGTCCTCATCACCACCATTTTGTAGTCGAGGGACAGCCCTTCTCCTAGTAGTGTAATCCAGTGGCAGTACCTCTTTGCCACTTCTAGGTCCTTGTCTGGGGTAATTCACAGGGCCCTTGGGGACCCAGATGGTGCTTCTCTGTGACAGTGATATTCCGGGTCCAGTTAGCTGGCACATCTCTCTTAGTTAGGTCCTGCTGAACTCATTATACTGGGCCATCTTTACTGCTACTATTCCAGTCTCTGTTACTTTGCTTTTCTCCTTTATAGAACTAACCCCATTGCTAACACCAGTTTGTTAAGGGGAGGGACCAGCTTGACCAGTCAATAAATGGATTCAACCAGTTAGGTCCTCTCCTCTATGGGTGTTTGTATATTTGTGCTAGGGATTCCCATGTCTCTGAGCTCAAACAGCACACAGAACCTCTTTCAATTTGAAAGCACATCTCGCGGTATATAGGCCTTATGCCTGCGGGCCTGTTGCAGGCTCACGGTCTGCTACAAATCCAGTGCTATTCAAATGAACAAGGATGCAAGTTACGGGCCAAGATCTCAAGACCGTAAACGCTTGTTTCACATGTAACGCTTTCGAGGATCCGATCCGATGAAGCGCACCAAAATCAAGCAAGCCCATAATTTGTGATCTCGTCACAGGTCAATTAGCGAATAGGAACCGGAGAACGACAATTAACACTACATAAACGTGTTTAAAAGGCAGCAAAACCCTTTCTCTGACTGTGCTCTAACTGAGAAAGTCAACACAGAGGTCTAGGCGTTGGAGGGTTTTTGAGCCAGATATAGATAGAGAGAGAAAGAGAGACAGAGAGAAAGAGAGACAGAGAGAAAGAGAGAGATAGACTGAGAGAGAGATAGACTGAGAGACAGATAGAGAGTGCTAGAGAGAGCAAGTAAGAGCAACTGAGAGATAGAGCGAGTGAGAGATAGAGAGAGACAGAGAGAGAGAGACATAGCGAGTGCTAGAGAGAGAGACTTAGAGTGACTGAGAGATAGAGATATGAGCGGGAGTGAGAGATAAAGAGATAGAGAGAGATAGAGACAAAGAGAGAGAGGGAAAAAACGGAGGAGGAATAGAGTGAGAAGAGAGAGAGGAACACCAGAAGAGGAGAGGGAGAGGTATGGAGAGAAGGAGAGGAGGAAGCAGGTCAGTGCCTGGAGGTAGAGGTGTAGGAGAGGGGAGGGATGAGCCCCCAGATGTAGGCACACAAGGTGTAGGAGCAGTGGGGGCCTGATCCTGTAGAGGGGAGAGGTAGTGGGGATGAGGGGCAAGCCCCAGGGAGAGAACAGGGAGGCCAGGAACCCCGGGCACAGTTGGGAGGGTAGAGCATTTCTAAACTAGTAAGTGGGGGAAGGGACTATATAGAAGTAACAAAGTAGAATGGGTAAGGGGTGACTTCACTATTCATGGGGAAGGACAAGGGGAGGGTTAGTACAGCTAATCAGGAAATGAAGGTTAAGTAACTCAAATACAGTAGCATGTACTTCATACCTGCAGAGAGAGCAAACCTAAAGTGTATGCTTGCTAATGCAAGAAACTTGCCTGGGAAATGGGAGAGCTAGAATTATTAAAAGTAAATGAGAAATATGATTTGATATGCATTACTGAAACATGACAACTAAATTGGAAGGCTATAACCTGTTTAGGAGAGATGGGGCAATGGTATAAGAGGAGGATGACTATTTTTTTATGTTAAAGCCTATAGTCAAAGAATATATTTATTGTGGAATTAGTGATACAATTGAAAATGGTACGGGTGGAAATAAATGGTGGAGGAACAAATCCTAAAAAATATTGCTAGAAACATACCCTCAAATATAAGTCAGAGTGAGGAATTTCAATTACTGCTACATATTGGAAATTAATATAAGCAAAGCCAAGTTCCAATAATGAGAGGTTTTAACTACCCTGAAATAAACTGGATGAGTGAGACCAGCAGTTCAGCTAAGGGTAGCATGTTCTTGAGCATTTGCGGAGCTTACCCCGGTGCAGTCGGTGCTATGCACCAGTGCTCTTTATTTCCTGGGGGCCCCAGTGTAGGCTGTATTGTTGTATAAAATACATTCAGTAGTGTAGGGGCCCACCCTCAGCCTCCGACCCCCCACTCCCACCCAGGATCCCCATCCCCGCAGCCCTAGGTCCCCTGGACATCCTCCCCCATCCAGAGGTCCTCCTGCCTGCTGCATGTCTTCCACAGTGCGAACAGGACCCCTGGGATATTAGCCAGGCTCCGAGGGAGGCTCAGCTGCAGGCTGGGGGAGTGGAGCATGCAAGAAATAGGTAAGTAATAAATAGGAGAGAGGGGGAGAATGAGAGAGTAGGGGAGAGGGGAGGAGAGAGGAGGGGGAGATGGACAGAGGGAATGAGAGAGGGGAGAGGGAGAGATAAGAAGAGGGGGGAGAGATAAGAGGGGGAGAGAAAAGGAGAGGGGGAGAGATAAGGAGAGGGATTGGTAAAGAGGATGGGGGGAGAGAAGGAGGAGTGGTCGGAGAGAGAGGGGGTGGAAGAGAAAAGGAGAGGGGTGGGAGAGAAAGGAATGTGGGAGAGATAAGAAGAGGAGAGAGAAGTAGATGGATGGGGAGAGAGAAGGAGAGGGGGAGAGAGAAGGAGGGGAAGAGAGAAAGAGAGGAGGAGAGATAAGGAGGGGGAGAGAAAAATAGGGGTGGAGAGAGGAGGGTGGAGAGAGAGAAGGAGAGGGGTAGAGAAGGAGAGGTGGAGAAGGAGAGGGGAGAGAGGGGAGAGAAAGAAAGGGAGAGACAGGGTGAGAAGGAGGGAGGGGGAGAAGGAGAGAGAGGGGGACGAAAGCAGAAAGAGGGGCAAGAGAGGAGAAGGAGAGAGAGGGTTGAAGGAGAAAGAGCGGGATAAGGTGGGAGAGGAGATGCTGGAGAGAGGTGGGAGAGAGAATAACAGAGGGGGAAAGAGCATGTGAATGGAGAGAGAGAATTAGAGAGGGGGAGAGAGGGAGGGGGAGAAGGGAGGGAGATGGGAGTTCGGGGGCTACACACAATAAAATGTGTGTATATATATATATATAATGTTATTGTTAGCACCCGAGTGAGGCACGGAGGGCCCAATCTAAGAAAATATTTTGGACCACCTCCACCTTGGAGAGGGGCCCAAATTTATTTTTTTACACCGGGGCCCTCCATTCACTAGCTCTGCCACTGTTCTTGAGTACATACAGAGATCATCATCTGTCCTAGATTATAGAAGAACCTCCCAGATACAAGACTATCTTGAATTTAGCCATCACAAATAACTTAGCAGTAACACAATGAAGATATCATATCAAATATTGAAATAGGGGAACAGTAATCATAACATAGTAGCATTTGAAGTTGGTTTTTAAAAACACAGTTATAATGAACCAACAAAAACTCTTAATTTTAAAATGGCAAATATTAATGGTCTTAAAGGTCAGCAATGCAACGTATAGACTGGAATAAATTGCTGCTTGGTAGAAATACGGAAACTAAATTGACAAGATTTAAAACTTTACTAAAAATACATACATATCAGCACATACCTAATAAACATAAAATAAGTGAATTACAACCCATGTGATTTAGCAATGATTTAAAAATCATGATATGGAGTAAATAGCAGGCATTTACATTATACAAGAGAAAGGGAAAAGAGGTAGATTTACATATGTATGAAGTGTATAACAGTCATTGTAAAGAACTATTAGATTGGTTAAAATATAAACTGAAAGGTTAATTGCAAAAGAGGGTAAGACTAAATAAAAAAGGATTGAAAAAAATATCTTAATAAAAAGGCTAGGAAAGAAAATATTGGAAACTTAAAATCTAAAAAAGGCCATGAATAGTTAGGACACTGCAATAAAATTGTGATGTACTACTTTCACCAAATAATTGGTTAACGCAGGAAGAAATCAAAAGTGGCTGGAACAAATAAATATTAATAAAGCACCAGGTCCTAATAGAATACATCCAATAGTTCTGTAATAGTCAATCAATTATACCTAGGTTTTCAAGGCTCATTTTCTATAAACTCAGTACCAGATGACTTGAGAAGTACAGGGAACTACAGAGCCCCAGCTCTGTACTGGGGAAGCAGAGGCACATGGAGCAACAGCTAACTCACCTCCATCAGGGATAATCTCCGCTACGCCCATCCTGGAAAGTCCCACGCCATTGCCGATGACCATGTGCCAAGTTGTATACCCATTATCATTTTTGTGAAATCCCATTAAGGGTTTTGCTATCAATCAATTCACATGATCACCTGTCATATTGTTATCAGGCCTTCAGGGGAATGTTGTTAAGTGAAACGTTGCCAATTGTCTCAAAAGGAAAAAAAAAAGAATTCCCTCCTGACTCCAGATACTGGTGATTGGATTCATCCCTGGATCAATACTCCCTCTCTATTTATGCAGGATAGCCCTAATGCCCTTATTATTTAAGAATATATCCAATCCCTTTTTAAAGTTATCCATCGAATCTGCTGTCACCACCTCCTTTGGTAGATAATTCCACAGATTAACCACCCTTACTGTGAAGAACCCTTTTCTTTCTTTAAGGTGAAATCTTTTTACTTCTAATCTCTAATATGTCCCCTTGTCAGTTGAAAACCTTTTGGCACAAAAAGTTCCCTTGATAAAGCCTTCTATTGACCCTGGATGCATTTATATAAGTTAATCATATCTCCTCGTAGACGCCTTTTTTCTAGAGTAAATAAGTTTAATTTTGTTAGCCCCTCCATTCCCCTTATTAGTTTTGTTGCCCTACTTTTTCCAGCTCTAAAATGTCCTTTTTATATAGTGGTGCCCAAAATTGTACTTCATATTCCAAATGAGGGTGTACTAGGGATTTGTATAGTGGGAGAATTATATTTGCTTCCCTTGCTTCTATACCCTTCTTAATACATACTAATATTTTACTTTGCAGATGCTGCTTGGCATTGAGCACTGTTACCTAGGCGGTTGTCCACAAGTACGCCCAAATCCCTTTCAATATCTGATACCCCTAGATTTGCTCCATTAAGATTATAAATTGCATGGCTATTTTTCCAGATGCATAACTTTACATTTATTCTTATTAAACCTAAATCTCATCAGCCGTTTAATTGCCCATTTCTCTAATTTATGCAAATCCATTTGGAGGGAAAGTACATACTTTTCTGATTGAATTACCTTGCATAACATCAGCAAACATGGAGACAATACTTTCCAGTCCTACTTCTATGTCGTTAATAAATATGTTAAAAAGGAGAGGACCTAATACTGAGCCCTGAGGAACCCCCCTTACCACATTAGTCCAATTTACAACAACCCTTTGCTTCCTCTCTTTTAGCCAGCTCTCAATCCATGTGCATATATTTACTGCAATTCCTCTATCCCTTAGTTTGCACAATAGTCTCCCTGCCAATTCCTTTTGGAGGGAAAGTACATCATTTTCTGATTTAATTACCTTGCACAACTTTGTGTCATCAGCAAAAATTGAGACACCACACTCCAATCCCACTTCCAGGTCATTAATAAATATGTTAAAAAGGAGGGGACCTAATACTGAACCCCGAGGAACCCCACTTACCACATTAGTCCATTAGTCCATGAATGTTCCATTCATGAAATCTCTTTACTTCCTGTCTTTTATCCAGCTCTCAATCCATAAGCAAATATTTATGGCAATTCCTGTATCCCTCGGTTTGCTCAATAGTCTCCTATGTGGCACTGTTTTTTTGACATGACCTATCCTTCATAAATCCATTTTGGCTCCTACTTATAATCCTGTTTGAATAGACATATTCCTATATATTATCCCTTATTAACCCTTCTAAAAGTTTCCCCGCTACCAAAGTGAGACTCACTGGTCTATATAAGCCCGTATTTGCTCTTGCTCCCTTCTTAAATATAGGTATCACCTGTGCCTTTCTCCAGTCATCTGGTAGAGACCCTGTGTTGAGTGAATCCTGAAAAATTAGATATAATGGTTTTGCTATTAATGAGCTTAGTTCCCTCAGTACCCTTGGATGTATTCCATCAGGACTTGGGGCTTTATTACCATTTATTTTTTCCAACCTCTTTTGGATTTCTTCCTGCATTAGCCAGTTATTTGGTGAAGGTAGTGTAGCCCCATTATGTTGCAATGACCCAACCACTGGTACCTCCCTTGTGTATACCGAAGAAAATAACCTATTTAGCTCATCTGCTTTTTCCTGGTCACTAATTTTCAGATGGCCTATGTCACATTGTAATGTTCTTATAGCTTCCTTCCTGGCCTTCTTCCCATTAATATATTTAAAAAATATTTTAGGGTTAGTCTTACTCTCTTTTGCAACTAACTTTTCATTTTCGATTTTAGCCAGTCTAATAGTCCTTTTGCTACCTAGTTGATTTCCTTGTACATGCGTAAAGCAGTCTCCGTCCCCTCTTGTCTGTATAATTTAAATGCTTCTTTTTTACTCCTCATCTTTATCTTTAATTCATTGCTAAGCCACATGGGTTGTGATTTACCCCTTCTACTTTTATTTCCACATGGTATATGGTGATAAGTATGTTTATTTAGTAAGGATTTGAAAGTTGTCCATTTATGTTCAGTATTTTTACCTGTCAGTTCTCTGTCCCAGTCTATACGTTGTATTGCTGTCCTTAGACCGTTAAAATCTGCCCTTTTAAAATTAAGAGTTTTCGTTAGCCCCTTACGGTTATGTTTTTTTAATTCAATCTCAAATGAGACTGTGTTGTGATCACTGTTTACCAAAAGTTGCCCTATTTTCACATTTGATACCATATCTATATTATTTGTGATAACTAAATCCAAGGTAGCCTCATTTCTTGTAGGTTCTTTTATAACCTGGGCCAGATAATGATCTCTGAGTGTACTTAAGAACCTGCTCCCCTTAGCTGAACTGTTGATCTCATTTATCCAGTTTATTTCAGGGTAATTCAAATCACTCATTATTAGAACTTGCCCGTGCTTAGCTGCATTTCCAATCTGTAACAATAATTGCATTTCATCACTTTCAATTATATTTGGAGGTTTATAGCATACTCCTACTAATATTCTTTTAGAATTTGCTCCTCCGCTATTTAACTCTACCCACAAACATTCAAAATTGCCGCTAGTTCCCCCATAAATATCTTCTCTGAAAATAGGCTTAAATTCAGGCTTAACATACATACAAATCCCTCCTTCTCTTTTACCATTGCCTCTATCTTTCCTAAATAGGTTATAACAGGTTAACAATCCAGTCATGAGATTTATCCCACCACGTTTCAGTAATGCCTATTAAATCCCATTTCTTATTAACTGCTAATAATTCTAACTCACCCATTTTTCCTGGCAAACTGGCATTAGCAATCATAAACCTTATGTTATGAGTCTTTAGTTCTGAAGTGCCTGCCACTGTACTTGAGTTACTTAGCAATAACTCCCTACTGACTGTACTAACCCTCCCCATCTCCTCCCCCATGACTAGTTAATAAGTTCCTTACCCCCCTCTACACTTACTACCCCATCCTAGCCTATCTAGCAGTTCATCTACTCTCGGCATATGATAAGAGTCAGTAATCATCTTGTCATTGAGCCATATATAGTCCACACAAAACTTGGTAGTACTGTACTTCTTAGGGACTAACACCCCAGCGGATGCCCAAAGACTACAGAATGGCCCAATGACCCTACACTCCAGCTTCCTCCTTATATTTCCTTTCACAATCCCAGGGACACTATAAGAAGGCTGCTTCAATTGAGAAGTGTCAAGGGTAAGGATCTCATGGACCAGTATGTCCGTCCTACTTGGTCAGGTCGAGAACAAGCCTAGATGGCAACTCAGCACTCCTTCAAGCTGCTGTCACTGGTCGGTTTGAATCAGGAAACAGGGGCCAGCATATCAGGTAGTATCCCCGTCCTCAGAAACTTCCCTTTGTACTAGTCATATAGCCATTGCTTTGGGATTCCAATTCTGGCATGGCTTCAGCATATTCATGTGGATCACCTTCTGAATCTGCTGTTGCTCATCCATGGCTACCACATAGGTGCTGTCTGCTAGATTCCAGGCAAAGAATGTAGGGAAGCAACTTTTCTCAGTCCTTCTCCTGGTCCATAAAGGCTCTAATCATACCCTTCAAGGTGCCATGGCACCTCTCACATAAACCATTGGTCTGGAGATGATAAGGGATTGACCTAGGATAAGTCACTCCAAACTTCTGCCACAACTGCTCGACCAGCTCATCCATAAACCCTGTTCTGACAAAAATTTCATTTGGGAATCTAACCCAAGTTAAAATAGCTACCAAGGCATCAGCCACAGTTGCTGCAACAGCTACAGGCTCCAGATACCAGAATCCACCACACTGAGGATGTATCTCTTGCCTGACTTACTAGGTCTAGCAAGGGGGGCAATGATATACAGTATACAGCCTCTTGGTGGAAGGGAACTTCTATAATGTGCACGCGCTGCAAGTGAACCCGGGGCATTCATCCACGGCCACCAAGGTGCTGGCAAGTATCACTAGAGGCACAGAAACTAGTGAAGTTTTGTGAAACTTTGGGCCAATAAAAGGCCTGAGTCAGGCATTGGGGAGTTTGAGAATTGCCCTGGTGCCCTGCTAAAGTAATGTAGTGGGCAATGGCAAGCAGGGCTGAGACAGCTTGGGGGCAATCAGCTGTTGTAGCACCCTTCAAGGCTGCTCATCATTCTGTGGATAGATCACCATGTACAATAGGTCATCCTCCCAAATATACCCTTCCAACTCAGGACCTGTCTCCCTAGGCCATTGCCCTAACCCCTCTAAAGCAGAGCACATCCTAAACCTTGAGCTTAAATTCAGATGGGTCTGCTCATTGCCCTAAAAGTGGGCATCTGGCTTACAGTATGGTGGGCTGGCACTGGTTCTTCTTCTGTTTCCCTGACGAAGGCCCTTTTAGCTTGGCATCGGCAGGATGGCCACATAACACTCCACGGGCCCCAAGTCATTTAACAATACATACGCAGGGAGCATGACACCCACCTCTGTCATGCCCTTGTCTGTGCCCCAATCGACATGGACCCAGGCTAAAGGGATTGATAGTGGGCTCTACTACAATGTCCACCCGATTCTTCAGGATAGGGGAGAAGCTCACCAGGCCCGGGCAGATCAGGGTCAGACACGATTCAGTGTCCCTAAAGTCCTCGCAGGTTTGTCATCCACCGTAATAGGCTGGACATGGCAACTCCAGTAGCCCCCTGCAGGTAACTTGGACAAATCACAATCAAAGAACTGGTCCTTCATTGTTATGGGGTCAGCCACCAACACTCTTACACACACTACAGGGCGAGGGACGCCCCAGGATTTCCTTGGTAAACATGAGGACCATCCCAATTCAGATGCTCCAGCTGTTTGCACCCAAAGCACAGCATCACCTGACGAGTTTCACCATTTCTCAGGCTGACGGAGCAGTAGTGGTGGGCTGGGGAGCCAAGGAGAACTGTGGTCAGAGTCACCCTTCTGGTTGGAGCTGTGGTGCAGGCTGCGCTATTGGGCTGGGGAGAGTTGGTCTAGTTGGCCTCGCTGGATGTAGACCACTGGATGGGAATGCACTCTCACTTCCAATCAGGTCTTCTTGTACTGGTCTGCCTGGTGCCAGCCTCTTCTGGAGATGTGAGTAATCACTCTTGGATCCAGACTGTCATGGCTGGAGGGCAAAGCTGGAAAATTGCTTCAGCACAACAACCTAGGCAGCCCCCCAACAGTCTTGATTTAGTGCCCCTTCCACCACCCAAACACCTTTGTTTCACATGTAACGCTTTCGAAGATCCGATCCGATGAAGTGCACCAAAATCAAGCAAGCCTATAATTTGCGAACCCGTCACAGGTAAATTAACAAATAGGAACCGTAGAACACCAATTAACGCCACAGAAACGGGTTAAAAAGGCAGCAAAACCCGTAACTCCCTGACTGTGCTGTAACTGAGAAAGTCAACACAGAGGTCTAGGCGTTGGTGGGTTTTTAAACCAGATATCGATACAGAGAGACAGAGAGAGAGATAGAGGGTGCTAGAGAGAGAGATAGAGAGTGCTAGAGAGAGCCAGTTAGAGTGAGTGAGAGATAGAGATAGAGCGAGTGAGAGATAGAGAGATATAGTGAGAGACACAGAGAGAGTGCTAGAGAGTGAGAGTGACAGAGAGATAGAGATCGCAAGTGAGAGATAAAGACATATAGAGAGATATAGAGAGAGGAAAACACTGGAGAAGGAGTAGAGTGAGGAGAGAGAGGGGGACACCAGAGGAGGAGAGTGAGGAGAGGTATGGAGAGAGGGGGAAGAAGCAGGTCAGGGCTTGGAGGTAGAGGTGTAGGTGAGCAGGAGAGGGGAGGGATGTGCCTCCAGATGTAGACACACAAGGTGTAGGAGCAGAGGGGGCCTAATCCTGTGGAGGGGAGAGGTAGTGGGGATGATGGGCAAGCCCCAGGGAGAGAACAGGGAGGCCGGTAACCCCAGGCACAGTTGGGGGGGGGGGGGGGGCAAGAGGTTGTGTCAAAGCAGAGGGTCCACAATTATAGCCCAGAGGAGATAAACAACCTCCGCAGGGAAATCCGTGCCCGCGATAGCATCATACATGGTGGGAGGGATGTGAGGCCTGGTGATAAGACACGTGCCTGTAGTGCAGTTGCTGCAGCTGATGCATCATTAGGGGTTGCAAACAGGGATGTCAAGTCTGTCAAACACAGATATGATGACTGCAGGATGCAGGTGAAGACGAAGATGACAGTGAAGGCTAGAGCAGCCCATCCAAACGGTGGTGGAACACCAACCAACATGACATACTGTGGATAGGAGAGAACTCTGAAAGAGTGGATGGAGCCAGCGGCAGTAGTGGGCCTTCCAGGACAGCTGGACTCTGGCTTTCAGGCAACCCTGCAATGTGAGTATCATATGCACCATCACACTCTCATATGCACACACATGAACCACACACACATAGATAACTAATATACAATAGCACTGTGAGATCTCTGATTATGACTACAGATATATGAGGCAGCAATAACCATGTAAATCCAGGAAGTAAAAAGGAGGAAGTAGGAATTTGTTTGCATGTTAAGCCTGAATTTAAGCCTATAGTCAGAGAAGATATTTATGCTGGAACTAGTGATAATGTTGAATGTTTGTGGGTAGAGTTAAATAGCGGAGCAAATTCTAAAAGAATATTAGTTGGAGTATGCTATAAACCCCCAAATATAATTGAAAGTGAGGAAATACAATTATTGTTACAGATTGGAAATGCAGCTAAGCACGGGCAAGTTCTGATAATGGGAGATTTTAACTACCCTGTAATAAACTGGATAAATGAGACCAGCAGTTCAGCTAAGGGGGAGCAGGTTCTTAAGTAGACTCAGGGATCATTATCTGGCCCAGGTTATACAAGAGCCTACTAGAAATGAAGCTATCTTGGATTTAGTTCTCACAAATAATAATGATATAGTATCAAATGTTGAAATAGGGCAACCTTTGGGAAACAGTGATCACAACACAGTCTCTTTTGAGATTGAATTAAAAAACAAAACTGTAAGGGGCCAACAAAAACTTTGAATTTTTAAAGAGCAGATTTTAACAGTCTAAGAGCAGCAACACAAAGTATAGACTGGGAAAGAGAACTGGCAGGTAAAAATACTGAACATAAATGGACAACATTTAAATCCTTACTAAATATACATACACATCGCATATACCATATGGGAATTATAGTAAAAGGAGTAAATCACATCCAATGTGGATTAACAATGATTTAAAGATCAAGACGCGGAGTAAGAAACATGCATTTAAATTATACAAACAAGAGGACACAGAGACTGCTTTATGGGAGTAAAAGGAAATCAACAAGGCTTGCAAAAGGGCTATTAGACTGGCTAACATAGAAAATTAAAAATTAGTTGCAAAGGAGAGTAAGACTAACCCTAAAATGTTTTTAAAGTATATTAATGGGAAGAAGGCCAGGAAGGAAGCTATAGTAAACATTACAATGTGACACAGGCCATTGACAATTAGTGACCAGGAAAAGGCAGATGACCTAAATAGGTTATTTTCTTTGGCATATACAATGGAGGTACAGTGGTTGGGGACACTGCAAAAAAATGGGGCTACACCACCTTCATGCAGGAAAAAATCCAAAAGAAGTTGGAAAAAATGTATGTTAATAAAGCCCCAGGTCCTGATAGTACCCTTGGATGTATTCCGAGGGAACTGGGTTCTGTAATAGCCAAATCATTATATCTAATTTTTTAAGATTCACTCAACACAGGGTCTCTACTAGATGAGTGGAGAAATCAGAGGTGATACCTATATTTAAGAAGGGAGCAAGAGCAAATCCAGAGAATTATAGACCTGTAAGCCTCACCTGTGTAGTGGGAAAGCTTTTAGAAGGGTTAATAAGTGATTATATACAATAATATGTAATTCAAACAGGATTTATGAGGGATAGGTAATATCAAACAAATCTAATTAGCTTCTATGAGGAGGTTAGATTTTGCAAAGGCCACATGAGAGACTATTGTGCAAACTAAGGGATAGAGGAATTGCAGTAAATATATGCACATGGATTCAGAGCTGGCTAAAAGAGAGGAAGCAAAGGGTTGTTGTAAATGGAACATACGCAGATTGGATTAATGTGGTAAGTGGGGTTCCTCAGGGCTCAGTATTAGGTCCTCTCCTTTTTAACATATTTATTAACGACATAGAAGTAGGACTGGAAAGTATTGTCTCCATTTTTGCTGATGACACAAAGTTGTGCAAGGTAATTCAATCAGAAAAGTATTTACTTTCCCTCCAAAGGGATTTTCATAAATTAGAGAAATGGGCAATTAAACGGCAGATGAGATTTAATATGAATAAATGTAAGGTTATGCATCTGGAGATGAAAAAATAACCATGCAATTTATAAACTTAATGAAACAAATCTAGGGGTATCAGATATTGAAATGGATTTGGGAGTGCTTGTGGACAACCTACGTAACAGTTCTCAATGCCAAGCAGCAGCTGCAAAGGCAAATAAAATATTAGCATGTATTAAGAAGGGTATAAAAGCAAGGGAAGTAAATATAATTCTACCACTATACAAATCCCTAGTATGCCCTCATTTGGAATATGGAGTACAGTTTTGGGCATCACTTCATAAAAAAAACGTTTTAGAACTGGAAAAAGTACAGAGAAGAGCAACAAAACTAATAAGGAGAATGGAGAGACTAAGTTATGAAGAAAGACTAACCAAATTAAACGCATTTTCTCTAGAAAAAAGGCATCTAAGAGGGGATATGATTACCCTATACAGTGCCTTGCAAAAGTATCCCCCCCCCCCCCCTGGACTTTTTACCTATTTTCTTACATTACAGCCTTACGTTCAATGTTTTGTTAATCTGAATTTTATGTGGTGGATCAGTACACAATAGTCTAAGTTTGTGAAGTGAAATGAGAAAAATATATACATAAAACTATTTTTTAGAAATACAAAACAGAAAATTATGTGCGTATGTATTCACCCCCTTTGTTATGAAGCCCATAAAAAGCTCCGGTGCAAACAATTACCTTCGGAAGTCACATCATTAGTTAAATTATGTCCACCTGTGTGCAATCTAAGTGTCACATGATCTGTCATTACATATACACACCTTTTTTGAAAGGCCCCAGAGGTTGCAACACCTAAGCAAGAAGCAGGGTTAGGTTATAAAAAACTATCCAAATCTTTGATGATCCCCAGGAGCACCATCAGATCTATCATAACCAAATGGAAAGAATATGGCACAACAGCAAATCTGCCAAGAGACGGCCGCCCACCAAAACTCACGGACCGGGCAAGGAGGACATTAATCAGAGAGGCAGCACAGAGACCTAAGGTAACCCTGGAGGAGCTGCAGAGACTGGAGTATTTGTACATAGGACGACAATATGCCATACGCTCCATAGAGTTGGCAAGAAGAAAGCAATTACCTTCAGCAAAAAACAAAATGGCATGTTTTGAGTTTGCGAAAAGGCATGTGGGAGACTCCTAAAATGTATGGAGGAAGGTGCTCTGGTCTGTTGAGACTAAAATGTAACTTTTCGGCCATCAAAGAAAATGCTATGTCTGGTGCAAACCCAGCCCATCACATTACCCAAAGAACACCATCCCCACAGTGAAAAATGGTGGTGGCAGGATGGAGGACCTATTAGGCCTGCCCATAGAAGGCCTTAGTAAACAGGCTCAACTCCTATCTCATCAAATATTTTTAGCAACTCGGATTATGATAGCTAAGGCCTGGAAATTGGAGGTACCTGCATATAGTGTAGTTCTAAACAGACTTAAATTCATATATGACATATATGACTGATATATGAGCGTTATCTCGGCTGAGTTGGATCGGTCATACAAGAAATGGGCCTCATGTTGGGACCCATGGATCCTCAAGATTGGGTGGTAAATATGCAGGGACATAATAATAAAATTTAGGCTGATCTTATGGGGAACAACTCTTAAGCAAATTCTATCTCTCCTTAGCACCTTCTCTTCCTTACTTCCCTTTGTTTTTCTTTTCCCTATTCTCTTCTTCCCCTCTTCAGACGGATCTCTATAAGATTATAGATATACTGGATCGTGCTCTAATACGTAAGTAGTTGAATAGAGGAAAAAATAAATAAATAAATAAATAAAAAACTGCAATAATTAAAGTTAAAATGTTATTTATTTGTATACATCTTACTTTTGGTAAAGAACAGTACCTATCTTATGGATGTTGTAACGGAACCCATCACTGTTTTACCCTGTTTTATGGTTATTTAATTCTTGGTTAAAATATGATCCTACTGTTATATTATATGTATGTCGGTTGATGCTCTGCAGGATATTAGCTCAGAATATTACAGACACCTAGCAGAATACATAATCCTATTAGGGTCTCCTAGAGGCAGGAGAGCCCTATTGTGTAAAGTGTTCACATTGTGAAAGACGGAACAAAGAGAAGCATTATCTTATCAATGTCTGTTATTGAATCAAAGTAGCCGGCTAGTCCCTGGGAGGTGTGACCCCACCTATTGTTCTCTTTATGTGTATTGTGCGGCCAAATATGGGCATGTGTATTACCTGTGGCCAAAGAGATGTATAAATATTTCTGCAATAACAAAATAAAGTCAGTATTCATTTGACTCCCAAATTGTGTGTCGTCCAATATGGGAGGTCGGGGATGGTGAAACTGTAGTGCCTCTTGGATATTTTACCGTATACCAGCGGAGATATTGGACTGCGTGTTCCAGCTCTGTTACATTTGGTGGCAAGTGTCGGAATTGTTCCCACGGTCAGAAGGACAGCTACAGGAGACACCATTCCGTGGAGTACAAATTGAGGGCAATGCTAGTATCCGTACAGCGCCCCTGGCTACAGCAGGATGGAACCGGCTAGTTTTCAGACAGCGTTCCATCATGAGGAGGAGGAGGCGGCCGCGGACTACAGGGATGCAGACAGAAAGGAACTCATGGTTACAGTACCTCTTATTACCCCACAGACTGAGTTTCAAAGAGAACTCCAAAGCAGACTGGCCTTTTTCCCAGGTACGCTTCCCATGAAAACCTTGGAATGGTTAATGACAGATGTCCACAAATCCATAATGGAAAAACAGCGGGCACGGGAGCGGTCCATCTTGGGAGCTGCTAACCCACCTCCCACCATTAACCCCCCCCAGCACTGCGTCCGGGTGGTGGGAACTACCAAACCCCTCCACGGTACATCAGGTGCCACACGTGTTACCAGCAGGGCCACATGCAGAGAGACTGTCCCAGAAACAGAAACCGCTACACGTGGAATACTCCAACTAATTCCCCCCCCCCCCAGCGGCAGTGTGTACCTCAGGGGGCCGAAGGTGTCGTCCTTCCCCCCCAGCGGCAGTGTGTACCCCAGGGAGCTGAAGGTGTCGTCCTTCCTCCCCAGCGGCAGTGTGTACCCCAGGGGGCAGAAGGTGTCGTCCTTCCTCCCCAGCGACAGTGTGTACCCCAGGGAGCTGAAGGTGTCGTCCTTCCTCCCCAGCAGCAGTGTGTACCCCAGGGGGCCGAAGGTGTCGTCCTTCCTCCCCAGCGGCAGTGTGTTCCCCAGGGAGCCGAAGGTGTCGTCCTTCCTCCCCAGCGGCAGTGTGTTCCCAGGGAGCTGAAGGTGTCGTCCTTCCTCCCCAGCGGCAGTGTGTACCCCAGGGAGCTGAAGGTGTCGTCCTTCCTCCCCAGCGGCAGTGTGTACCCCAGGGAGCTAAAGGTGTCGTCCTTCCTCCCCAGCAGCAGTGTGTACCCCAGGGAGCAGAAGGTGTCGTCCTTCCTACCCAGCGACAGTGTGTACCCCAGGGGGCCGAAGGTGTCTTCCTTCCCCCCCAGCGGCAGTGTGTACCCCAGGGAGCAGAAGGTGTCGTCCTTCCTCCCCAGCAGCAGTGTGAACCCCAGGGGGCAGAAGGTGTCGTCCTTTCCCCCCAGCAGCAGTGTGAACCCCAGGGGGCAGAAGGTGTCGTCCTTTCCCCCCAGCAGCAGTGTGAACCCCAGGGGGCAGAAGGTTTCGTCCTTTCCCCCCAGCAGCAGTGTGAACCCCAGGGGGCAGAAGGTGTCGTCCTTTCCCCACAGCGGCAGTGTGTACCCCAGGGAGCAGAAGGTGTCGACCTTCCTCCACAGCGGCAGTGGGTACCCCAGGGGGCCAAAGGTGTCGTCCTTCCCCCCCAGCGACAGTTTACCCTAACCAGGGGAGACACCAATCTCCCAGACAGCGCAGATGGGACCGTGGTCTCTGCGCCCGCAGCCTGTCCAGATCCCCAACTACCCTCACTGGGACAACCGGAGGAGGGGGTAAGTACAAATTCCCCTCCCCAGCTAACTTCTAATGTGGCCCCAGGGTTAACAGAGGAAATGTTAACCCCCACTGACCCCCACGTTTCCCTGGCTACTGAGCCGGAATATGTCCCAGGTACCCCAGCAGAAGAGCTGACAGTGGGGCAGAGTGCAATCGGCCTCTGCCCTCCCTTTGTCCCTTGTACAGAGCAGGAGGTCCTGCAGGTTATACCAGCAGAAGAGCTGGCATCAGGGCAGAGTGCCGCTGGCCTCTGCCCCTCAAGTCCCCTCAGCGTGTTGCACCATCACCCCAGCGAAATATCCAGGTGCCTGTTTAGACTTCCCCCCAAAGGGGAGATGTGTGACGAAGTGCCCTTCGCCACTTTGTCTTGGAGAGGACTGTTTGCCAGCCTCCTGCCCTGCGACTATGGCCCTGGTACATATTGCCCTTTGGAACCAGTGTTCGGCCATACCAGAGTGTATGTCACTCATTCTGGCTCTTTACATACAGGGGGGTCATTCCGTACTTGTCCTGTGTGAACCATGATACCCCAGATAACTGTGCCATGGAGCCCATTCATATAATGAAAGACTATGGGAAAGACTTTAGCTACATGGCAATTGAACTGTGTGAATAGGATCTGAGCGCTATTCGGTAGTTTTGTGCGCTCAGATCCCAACTATCTGGGGATATGGGAAATGTGAGTAAATGTGAATTGCAGTAATGCTGATGGGTTGTCAAACTAGAGAATTGACCAACAAATACTTTTGTCCGGACATCCCCAGGCCGATCCGTTGGGATCAGACCGTGTATGCCGGCTTATGGTCACGGGGGAGGTGTGTAGCGGAACCCATCACTGTTTTACCCTGTTTTATGGTTATTTAATTCTTGGTTAAAATATGATCCTACTGTTATATTATATGTATGTCGGTTGATGCTCTGCAGGATATTAGCTCAGAATATTACAGACACCTAGCAGAATACATAATCCTATTAGGGTCTCCTAGAGGCAGGAGAGCCCTATTGTGTAAAGTGTTCACATTGTGAAAGACGGAACAAAGAGAAGCATTATCTTATCAATGTCTGTTATTGAATCAAAGTAGCCGGCTAGTCCCTGGGAGGTGTGACCCCACCTATTGTTCTCTTTATGTGTATTGTGCGGCCAAATATGGGCATGTGTATTACCTGTGGCCAAAGAGATGTATAAATATTTCTGTAAAGGTAAATAAAGTCAGTATTCATTTGACTCCCAAATTGTGTGTCGTCCAATATGGGAGGTTGGGAATGGTGAGACTGTAGTGCTTCTTGGGTATTTTACCGTATACCAGCGGAGATATTGGACTGCGTGTTCCAGCTCCGTTACAGATGTGTTATTGATGAACGATCTGCGTTAATATATTAACCTGTTATTCGCAATAAAAATTATTTGAAAAAAAAAAAAGAAGATAAGAAATGTTTTAAAAGGTCACAAACTTTTATTTATGTATAGTTTAGCGTTATTTGACAGTTTATTGATATACTATGGGAATTAGTAACCATTGTTTTGTACCATGCAATGTTGTTACATATTGTATGTGTCCTTGATGACCTGCTATCCTATATTGTATTGTTGCAACCTTGTCTTTAATAAAAAAGATTTGCAAAAAAATAAAAAATGGTGGTGGCAGCATCATGCTGTGGGAAACTGGTCAGAGTTGAGGAAAAGATGGATGGTGCTATATACAGGGATATTCTTGAGCAAAACCTGTACCACTCTGTGCGTGATTTGAGGCTAGGACGGAGGTTCACCTTCCAGCAGGACAATGACCCCAAACACACTGCTAAAGCAACACTTGAGTTGTTTAAGGGGAAACATGTAAATGTGTTGGAATGGCCTAGTCAAAATTCAGACCCTAATCCAATAGAAAATCTGTTGTCAGACTAGACTAGAAATCTCAGTGGTAATATGTGGCAAGCTCATAGAGACTTATCCAAAGCGACTTGGAGCTGTGATTGCCACATAAGGTGGCTCTACAAAGTATTAACTTTAGGGGGTGAATAGTTATGCACATTGACTTTTTCTGTTATTTTGTCCTATTTGTTGTTTGCTTCACAATAAAAAAAATAAAAAAAAACATCTTCAAAGTTTTGGGCATGGTTTGTAAATTAAATTATGCAAAACCTCAAACAATCCATGTTAATTCCAGGTTGTGAGGCAACAAAACACAAAAAATGCCAAGGGGGGTGAATACTTTTGCAAGGCACTGTAAATATCTAGAGTGTCTTATTTATAAATGGTACCGTTCAGAAAAGCGTTATAAAAGAATATCTAAGGAATTGAATGTACCATGATTGAATGTATCATGGAGCACTGTGAATTGTATCATCAATAAGTGGAGAAAATGTGGGACTTTGTCAGAACTTACAGCCCATCTGAACCTTTGATCTTTTACGTCCGCAAGAGTTACAATAGCTAAAATTGCAAATCGCTATTCATTGACTAAAATCCATGTTCTATAAATTAAATAATGCACATCCTCAAACAATCCATGTTAACTCCAGGTTTTGAGGTAACAAAACACGAAAAATGCCAAGGGGGGTGAATACTTTTGCAAGGCACTGTAAATACATCCAGGGTCAGTATAAAGATTTGTCAAAGGAGCTTTTTGTGCCAAGAGGTTTTCAATTGAAACAAGGACATTGTTTGAGGTTAGAAGTGAAAATAATGCACCTTAAAGAAAGGAGAGGATTCTTCACAGTAAGGGTGGTTAATCTGTGGAATTCTCTACTAAGGGAGGTGGTGACAGGGCATTCAATAGATAATTTAAAAAGCGATTGGATATATTTTTTTAAAATAAAAAGCGTATTCAGGGTTATCCTGGTTAATTAGAGAGGGAGTATTGATCCAGGGAGAAATCCGATTGCCAGTATCTGGAGTCAGGAAGGAATTCATTTTTTTTCCTTTTGAGACAATTGGCAAAGTTTCACTTTCACCTGAAGGCCTGATAACAATATGACAGGTGATCATGTGAATTGATTGATAGCAAAACACTTAATGGGATTTCCCCAAATGATAATGGGTATTCACCTTGGCACATGGTCACCGGCAATGGCGTGGGACTTTCCAGGATGGGTGTAGCAGAGATTATCCCTGATGGAGGGGAGTTGGCTGTTGCTCCATGTGCCTCTGCACAGCCTCCATGTGTTTTTGTGGCCCTTCCTGATGGGTTAGAGTAGATTAGTATGGTGTATGTTCCCCTGGTCCCCTTCTGGATTGCTAACTGGTGGTGGTTAAGGGGCTTGTTTACTTCAATGAAGCTGTGAGCTTTACCATGTAGGGCCACTGTAGGTGGGCAGGTCATAGCAGAGAGGTCAGACAAATTACAGTCTACTAGAAAAGGGACTGGCAACTCACTCCAGTATCTTTGACATGAAAACCTTGTGGAAAAGCACAGGCAGAGACATAGCTAAATGTGTTGCAGTCCATAGGTTGCACTGAGAGTCGGACACAACTGGGGAACTGAACAACCAAATGTAAAATATTCCCCTGGTACATGATATATGCCATTTGTAGATGTGAGGAGTGAGATGTATATAAGAATATATTTGTATTTTTCGGGTCCACATTAGAACTTCTGTGAGTGAGAAAGGGTTAATATGCCATTGTCATGTATTTGTGTTGCAATTTAATCAGGTTGTGTGTCTTTAATAGCTTTCAGTAGCTTGCAGAATGACTTTTCATATTGGCATGTGCATGACCATTACAACATATGAAAAAAAAAAAAATTATATATATATATATATATATATATATATATACCGTATTTTTCGCCGTATAAGACGCACTTTTTCTTCCCCAAAACTGGGGGAGGAAAGTTGGTGCGTCTTATACGGCGAATATACATTTTCACACTGCCTCTGTCCTCTTGATTTCACCCCAGCGCTTCCTACCAGCATCGCGTCGGCCGGTGCGTCCTAGTGACGTCACACACGCAACGCTGCAGTACACGTGGAGTGCTGGTAGGAAGCGCTGGGGTGAGATCAAGATGGCAGAGATCAGAAGGAAGGTGAGGATCAGGGGGATCAGGGGGGTCAGGGAGGATCAGGAGGGTCAGGGAGGGTCAAGGGCTCCCAAATGCTGCAGTATATGGATATGTATGTGTATGTATGTATGTATGTATGTATGTGTGTGTGTGTGTATGTGTGTGTGTGTGTATGTGTGTGTATATATGTATGTATGTGTATGTATATTTATGTGTGTATGTATATGTATGTATGTGTATCTATAAAGGTGAGGATCAGGGGGGTCAGCGAGGATCAGGACGGTCAGGGAGGATCAGGAGGGTCAGGGAGGATCAGGAGGGTCAGGGAGGGTCAATGGCTCCCAAATGCTGCAGTATATGGATATGTATGTGTGTGTGTGTGTGTGTGTATGTATGTGTGTGTATGTATGTGTGTGTATATATGTATGTATGTGTGTGTATATTTATGTGTGTATGTATATGTATGTATGTGTATCTATATATATATATATATATATATATATATATATATATATATATATATATTTGTGTGTAATGTAGGTGTGTATCTGTGTGTAAAGTGTATTTGTGTTTGAGTGTATTTGTGTTTGATTCAGATTTTTTTTTTCTTGTTTTCCTCCTCTAAAAACTAGGTGCGTCTTATCTGCCGGTGCGTCTTATAGGGCGAAAAATACGGTGTATATATAGTCAATAAAAAGTACATCTGTGTTCACACTTGAATGTCTAAAGCAAGTTAAAAAACCTGCTTCCAGCTCAGAGTTCCAAGAAAAACAGTTATTACACTGCATTCTGGGAAGTTGAGCTGGGACACACAAATATGCCCACAAATGCCTCGCTCTTCATTCCGTAGCCATCATCAAACATGGCTTCCTTTAAGCTTATGCATGCTGTATTACATATATTATATATATATATATATATATATATTTTTTTTTTTTTACTATTTGATAATTGGGAATTGTTGGGCAAGTAATATTAATGCCTTCCATTTGTTTGGCCATATTTTAAAGTCCATTGTTTTTATTGTGTTTTCAAGTGTTTCTGCGAGTGCGGTCTTGAGGGATTTTAGTCAATGAATAGCGATTTGCAATTTTAGCTATTGTAACTCTTGCGGACGTAAAAGATCAAAGGCTCAGATGGGCTGTAAGTTCTGACAAAGTCCCACATTTTCTCCACTTATTGATGATACAATTCACAGTGCTCCATGATACATTCAATTCCTTAGATATTCTTTTATAACCCTTTTCTGAACGGTACCATTTATAAATAAGACACTCTAGATATTTACAGTGCCTTGCAAAAGTATTCACCCCCCTTGGCATTTTTTGTGTTTTGTTGCCTCACAACCTGGAATTAACATGGATTGTTTGAGGATTTGCATAATTTAATTTACAAACCATGCCCAAAACTTTGAAGATGTTTTTTTTTTTTTTTTTATTGTGAAGCAAACAACAAATAGGACAAAATAACAGAAAAAGTCAATGTCCATAACTATTCACCCCCTAAAGTCAATACTTTGTAGAGCCACCATTTGGGGCAATCACAGCTCCAAGTCACTTTGGATAAGTCTCTATGAGCTTGCCACATCTTACCACTGGGAGTTTTGCCCATTCCTCCTTGTAAAACTGCTCCAGCTCCTTCAAGTTGGATGGTTTGCACTTGTGAACAGCAATCTTTAAGTCTGACCACAGATATCAGGTTTGCGGCATAGAGTTTTCTTTGCTGGTCGAAAAGTTACATTTTAGTCTCATCAGACCAGAGCACCTTCCTCTATACATTTTGGGAGTCTCCCACATGCCTTTTCACAAACTCAAAACGTGCTATTTTGTTTTTTGCTGAAAGTAATGGCTTTCGTCTGGCCAACTCTATGAAGCGTACGGCTTATTGTTGTCCTATGTACAGGTACTCCAGTCTCTGCTGTGGAACTCTGCAGCTCCTCCAGGGTTACCTTAGGTCTCTGTGCTGCCTCTCTGATTAATGCCCTCCTTGCCTGGTCCGTGAGTTTTAGTTGGCAGCCGTCTCTTGGCAGGTTTGCTGTTGCGCCATGTTCTTTCCATTTGCTTATGATAGATTTGATGGTGCTCCTGGGGATCATCAAAGATTTGGATATTTTTTATAACCTAATCCTGATTTGTACTTCTCAACAACATTGTCCCTTACTTGTTTGGAGAGTTCCTTGGTCTTCATGGCAGTGTTTGGTTAGTGGTGTCTCATGCTTAGGTGTTGCAGCCTCTGGGGCCTTTCAAAAACAATGTGTGTATATGTAATAACAGATCATGTGACACTTAGATTGCACACAGGTGGACGTCATTTCGCTAATTATGTGACTTCTGAAGGTAATTGGTTGCACCAGAGCTTTTTATGGGCTTCATAACAAAGGGGGTGAATACATACGCACATGCCAATTTTCTGTTTTCTATTTCTAAAAAATAGTTTTTTGTATATATTTTTCTCATTTCCCTTCACGAACTTAGACTATTGTATTCTGATCCATCACATAAAATTCATTTTAACAAAATATTGAACTTAAGGCTGTAATGTAACAAAATAGGTAAAAATTCAAGGGGGGGGGGGGGGAATACTTTTGCAAGGCACTGTATATCAGCTCCTTGTGGACCATGACTATCCTTGTGGGCTGCAACAAAGGATATCATACAGGAACAGCTATATTTTATTTTGGTTTAACAGAATCACTCTCAATTAGGGCAGGTGTATGCTACTTCGGGTTGGTCATGGTTTTGAATATGATTGGTTAACTCTGAATATATATATATATATATATATATATATATATATATATATATATATATATATACACACATATACATATATACAACCCCCATTATAAATGGGAGTGCACACTTATGCAACCAGGTGTTGTTTTTTTTTCAATTATATTTTCTTAAAAAGTATCTAGTTTTCTCTTGAATTAGATTGGTTGCAAGGCCCTCTTTCACTGGAAAAATGTCTGATATGATGCATCATGTCAGACATTCGCTTTCAGATTTCATTTTATTACACTGTGTCTATCTGGCCTGTGTCTCTGGCTCCAACTGCAACACTCACAGCCAAGGTACTTGGAAAACTGAAGAAACTCTATCACTGTTACTGGATATTAATTCTTATGATTACCTCTTGCTGCTTGCACAGCCTCTAACACCTCTGTGTTTATTGCTCCTAACTCCACCACTGCCTGAAGCCATTTTCATTCTCTTTCAGCTTTCATCTTGTTACACTGTGTCTGTCTGGTCTATCTCTGGCTCCACTTCCTTTCTCAATTTATTGAGTCACACAAATCTTTTACAGCTGATCAATTAGCAGCACCTGCTAACTGTTCATATTAACCCTTAACACAATGTGTCCTCTTGCCTTCTTCTTCCTCATATCCCCCTGACTTTTCCTCAAGCTCTTCTTCTCAACTTTTTACCTTCTTGTCTCCAACATAACCATCTCACCTTTCATGTCCTCCACTCCTCTTTTATTCTCCCATGAGCTAATTTTATTCGAGCAATGTTTAAACTATTTCTCTTCTGACAGGTTACATTATCTGACCACTAGGAGAAGCTACCATATAACATAATAGTGCCATTCACTTTACATCAGATCCCTTCCCTCTCCAACTAATTGAATAATATTCTAACTTTTCACAGCTTCCTACCTATGTAAACGCTCACTTTCTTACAAAACCCTGTTATTTCATTTCTGCCTCTTTCATTTCCTTTGGAAACTCACTATTTACAATCTAATATTGTAGGGTGCTTTGGAAAAAGCTCAAAACAGGGCCCTCCTTTTTCTGCAATTGTTAATATTGTATAATGTATATTTCCTCTTCTTATCCCCTGTACAGCGCTACGTAATATGTTCACATATTACAAATTAAATGTAATAATAGTGATAAATCTTGATTTCTGGCTTTACATCACAAAAACCTGCAATTCCAATAAGGTTGTGAATACTTTTTAGTAGTGCAAATTGTAACAATAAATACTACAATTTAATATATAGGTTTGCCAAATTCTCACTCACGTGACAAAGAGCAGACTCACTGATATATTTAAGGAGCTTAACTAGCACAGACTTTCAATTCTCACCACAGGATTCCAAGTGTAAAAAAAGAAACAACACTTCAGGTTTAAATAGTTATTTTAGTGTAACAAAGAACTTTATAAGAGATGGTCCTGACCATGGGCCTCATTCAATTGCGATTTGGCCAATTGAATAGGGCTCTATAAAAGCACAGAGCACATATTTTTTACTGTAGTTTAAAGTCAGTGAAGACACTGCTTTTGGATAGAAGTTTACAAACAAAAACCTTCTGTAAAAAAATATGTTCTGTGCTTAGACAGAGGCCTATTCAATTGGCCAATCACAATTGAATGAGGCCCCATGTGGTAATGAGATATATATGATTTTATATATATATATATATATATATATATATATATATATATATATATATATATATATATATATATATATATATATATAGACATTGCAATTACCCACCCTGTATATATTATAACTATCCTCCAAAAGGTGAAAAGGACACACATTTTTCTTAAAACTATTACCAGAGAACATGCTCTGCTGAAATTGTAGCTTAAATGCAAGTAAATTGTGTGATACCCTTGTACAACCAGAGAATAATACAAAAAATGCAGTTTGCGCTTTATGCAAAAATAGTTCTAGTTTTAGAAATTATATTCCGGAACTAATTTCAATAATGACTAGAACAATTTAGAATTGTTGGTTATAACATAATCTGATATAATGAATTATATGAATGGGACATAATTATACTGGTCACAACTTTACTTCAGCTAAACAGAGTAGGAAATGGGAGGAGTTGCTCTTTATGAAAAAAAAAAATGAACCCACTGTATTGCAGACTATTAAAAACTGTATAGAACATTTGGATGAATCTAGAAACTAGATCGAGGTATATATTTAAGATATAGGCGCACAAGATATAAAGAGAAATTAAATAGAGTACAAGTGGAATAAATAACTAAAATGACAACAAAATGAGAAGTAATGGTTATGGGGATAAAAAAAAAAAAGAAAAGTGAAAAACAATTTGATACTTTAGATAGCTGAAAGGCCAGCTCATAAAATATATAAATAGAATCAGCGGAGGAAGAGAAGTAAATAAAACCAAACAGAGCCATCCTAAGGTGATTTTCAGATGCGCCAATGCTTAAGCAGAAAGGTAAAATTGCTTAATCAGTATAAAAGTGTTTGACATTGGTTTAAGATTTTCGCAGATGTTTTTCTTTTTCATTAATATAACTAAAACATAGTAAATGTGCTTTCATCGGTACCACATATACTGAAATTGGAACAATACAGAAAAGATTACATTGCACCTGCACAAGAACGACTTGTGAAGCATTCCATTTTTTCTTCTTACTATTATGTAGTTAAGCACTGTTAGGACAACTTTTACATATAAAAGTATCCCCTGTCACCTTCAGATGATCTGTTAAAATGATCCACTTATAACACTCAACATCCAAAATTCAAATTGGGTAGTTAAAACAGCATATACCTCCCTGTTATCCCCAACAATACCACATCCAAATGGAGACCTCCCTAAAAGTTCTAAATTGAATGTACCTAATTTCTGATAAGCTATATAAACAGAAATGGATAGCTACCCCATATTGATTTCAGGGATGTCTTTTGCAATATCCAGCAGATGGATGGTAATCCATTGCAGAAGATCATCCATCTACTGTATATTGCAACAG